>PVHY01033751.1:0-10912 GCA_004024945.1 Uropsilus gracilis
TTTTTTTTTTTTTTTTTGAGACTAGGTCTCCCTAATTTTGCCCATGGAACCGCAGGCTCTTGTTGCCTGGGGTATCACAGACTCAAACAATCCCCAGCCTCAGCTTCCCAGGTAGCTGGGATGACAGGTGCATGTCACCACGCCCAGCTATTTTTTTGGAACTAGGTCTCGCTATGGGCCCCAGGTGGGACTCGAACCATGATCCCTAGCCCCAGCCACCTCATAGGCTGAAGCTTACAGGCACGAGCCACCGTGCCTGACCCTCAATTACCTTTCTGTTGATTGGAAATAGTCTCCTAATTTTAACTCTAGAATTCAACTTGCTAAATGCTCGTAAGCCTTTTGCCTTATATTCCTGAAGTCAAGCAGGAAGTGCCTATCTAATACCTATTACAGAATGGGTTGTCTGTGAGGGAGAGTTTGCTTCTAAAGTTCCATGAATGCTTGTAGTTATACAAATACAAGAAAATATTTTTAAAACAAAATCTGTGGGCATAACAATGATGGTTTGAGTAAGTTCTTAGTGTATTCTATAAGCTATTGAACTCATTTTTCATCAAGCTGTCTTTGCTAAGCTCCTGCTATAGTAGATTTTAGTTAGTGGTGGATGTGTTAAGAGGAATGACATTTACTACCCTCATTTTGTTTTTGAGTGATCCCAAACTTTCTACTGACTCTTTTGCACTTAATTTCAACCTTGAAATGGATATTACAGGTATTTCTAAAACACTGCCTATATGTAAAAATTTAGCTAATACTAGAGAGCTGAGAAAAGATGCTGGAAAAGAGGAAAGTAACAAGGAAATCGGCAAATTATGTGTCCATAATGATATTGAGACAAAAGGGGGCTGAAGCCACTGAGCAGCAAACCAAGGATTCGCTTCACCTCTGTGTAGCAGTTGCCACTTAAAATGCAGTTTAACAAGGGATTTTATTTACAGGGATTACTGACAGGGAAAACAAAGTTTTTAAAGTCACAAGTGGCCAACCATCTTACCCCAGTCACCAGTCTTCATCTCAAAGACACATGTCCATGATGGTGCCCCTTAGCCCCTCTAAACCTGAGGCAGGTACTCTGCAAATTCCAGTTTTATCCTGTGTCTTCTCTTTGCTTCTCATCCAGTGTTCAGAGCTGCTCCACTTCTCCAAGGTGCTTCAAACTTATTCAAATGTTGATGCACAAAACAGCTTTCCACATTCCCAGCTATCTCCAGGTACCAGCTCACTATGTCATCTTGCTGTTGGGCCATATTTTCCATATCGGCTACTCTTCTGCTGGCCACCATGGCTCCTTGCCACCACCAGTTCATTCTTCCAGGGGACTTGATCACTCGGCTACTCTTTACCTGTCTACCATTCTTGTCTCTCCTCTCCCCAAAAGTCTGTGTCTCTAGTCTCCTCTCCTTGCCTTCTTATCTCTCTTTTTCCTAAAAGTCAAAATCTCCAATTGCCCTCTATACACCCTCTTGGTGATACATGCTCTCTTTCCCACCTGGGATTTGCAAAAAAGTAAAATCACCCTTATCCTGTTTATGCTAGTACCCTTTTTCTGTTTTGGCCATCTTTACCTCTGTGTTTTTCAGCCACAGCTTATGACATCAATGCCTACATTTTAATACTGCCCATATTGGGGTCCCAGCTTCAATAACAGAAAAGGAAAACCATTGTGAAGACTGACTTCTGTTGATGTTTTCACTTGTTTTTCAATCCCCAAGTCATAGCATTTACATATTATATGTATATGTATGTTACTTCAAATGAAATATATGTATTTCAAGTGAAAATATATGCTAGATACAGGTGTAGATGCTATGGTATATTAGTTTGTTATTCAGCAAATATTCCCTTCCTAGTTTCCCTCTGACTCAGTTCAAGAAAAGAATGACAATTTCTCTCCCCATTGATATTTAGCTTCATTATGTGACTTGCTTTACTTCTTATGGTCAGAAACTATAAATGATTTAATATTTCACCCTATTTGCCAGCTCACAAATTATCTATCATGGTTTCATGGATGTTGGAAGAAAGAAACAACTCCGATATAGAGACAAAGGATTTAATTACTTAAAATAATAATGGTACTAGAGCATCAGCATTTTCTCATGTTCCTTCCCTAAGTCCATTTCTTATGGGATATGAAGAATGTCAGCTGACCTCTGTGCTCATAGTGAGTCGCATTACAGGCAAGAAAACCCTGAACTTAGAAACCTAGAGTCTTTCATTATTAGCAGTCAGCATGCATCATGCACCCATGCCAGGCCAAGCAGATTCAGGGAAACAGAAGAAGATTCTCAGAGGCTTTATTTTATATCCAATGAGCTAAGGAGCACCATACACACAAGCAGGTGGAGAGGAGAGACTACCTCTGAGAGAGGCTAAACAGCAACTTCTTTCCTCTTAGCCCCTCTTTAGAGTGTTAAATGCTCTAGCCACACAAGGATACAGTGCTACAAATGCAAGGCCCATCTGCTGTTTGCAAGCATTTTTAAGGCTATAGGTGCTCCTTTGTGTAAAGACTGAAAACAAGCCTGATTTTAGCCTATTTTCCTTACAGCATGTCTGCCTTTTATTGAAGGTAGACCCTATTTTCTTGTTCCTAGATGGTTTGTTATACTTAAACAGAGTCCAGAATAAAGGTAGTCAGTACCTCCCTTACAAGATGTCAAAGAAGAACATTGCTCAAGTGTCTGCTGCCATGTAGGACCTAGTCCTGCCAAACTGTAACCTGGCATAGAGCCATTGTGGCTAAGCTCGTACTGAACCAGTGCAAGAAGTCAGTCCAAAAAATATAAATGTGAGCATAAATATTAAGGGGTATAAACCATGGAATTTGGGGGACTGTTTGGTATATAACATGGTAGCAGTAACAGTGATATATAAGTTTGTGAGGGAAATGAGGTGCCACTATATCAGAACCTCAACTATTTGACTTGAATTTGGGGAACATGTAGGAAAGAAATGGAGATTAAAAATGGGGTTTCATGTTATAAAGAAGTTGCTGATAAAACTTGCAATAACTTTGAAGGCAAAAGGTGTATGTAATATGCTTGTAGCAGTTGCTGAGATTTCAGAAACGAGAGGACAACTATTAACCATTTATAATGTATTACAGGAAAACATAAGCTCAGGGAAATATGATAGTGGGAAGCGTCTGGGGTAATTTCTGTTTCAGTTATTTGGATGTGGATATTGTGGGGGGCTTGAGTGCCCCCTAGAATTTGGGAGTTTTGAAATGAACAGTGACTGACTTTTTTGATCTTTGAAAAGTGTCAAGAACCTTCATTAGCCTGCCTTGAGAGAGAGCAGAACTTTTAATGAAAAACAGAGAGGAAGACTGAAACTGGACATCTGGAGCTGAGAGTTTGTGCCCTGGAGATTACTGCTTTTTGGGGGGGAGGGGGCAGTGGGAGGTCCCTAAAGCTGGGGCTGCCGCAGACTGGTGGAGTCTTAGGGTGCTAGGAAAGGGTGAAGAGCAGTTAGAGCAGAGAGCAGACAGAACAATAGAAACGCTGCATAAAGAACCCTGGAAGCTGTGCCTCTCAAGAGAGGGAGAGACAAACCTGTTTTGGAATGTGTGCTTTCATTTTGGAACTCCCACTTTGGGCTTGGAGGAAAAAGGAGGGATCGTTGGACCCAGGTGTCTTGAAACTCAGGGAACTTTGCCGAAGACTTAGAGACTGACTGGATTGGGTTAAGAGAGTCTCTTAAGGCATCAGTGACTCTTACTCCTTTTCTCTTTCGTAAATAAACCGTTTATTCATCTTCTGTTTTTGTTTGTCTTTAATGTGGTCAGTCTTGTCACTGCTGAAGTTAGGCTGGGAAGAACCTGTTAGTGGCCAAATTGGAGTGCTGGCCGTTTCCATCCAACCTAAGTTTAATTTGACTGCTTTTTGTACCTGGTTTCAAATGAGCTTATTTGCAAGGAGGACATGGAAATGTAGGGTACTCAGAAATCTCAGGTTTGGAAGATAAGATAGTTTATCAAAACAAAGATGTGATAATAAATGAATGATGAAGCTAATATCTTTTCTTAAGACACGTGAGGAGATTCAAGTGTGGATTTAAGATTTCCTTAGCTCCATAAAAATATTTCTAAAATCAACATCTCACAGAAGTTTAATGTACCCAAAATACCTTTAATTAAGTCAGGAGAGACGATAGCCTCGCAAGAATAGTGGGTATGACTCTTTGCACTTGAATTTAGCTAGAATTAAGTACATGGGAAAGAATCACAGCTTTTGAGAGATCTACATTGAGAAAAGTGTGACCATAATGTAATGCACGTCTCTGAGTTGAGACAGAAAAGACCTCTTGCTCTCCAACTTTACAGATTCAGGAATTGAGCTAAGACAAACAATCAAAGAAACAACTTTACTGGGTTATCAAGAAAGGCCTCTTTTTGAATTTCTTTGGACTTAATTAAGCTAAATGATGGCAAAGGAAGGGTCTTCAAGAGGACCAACCCAAGTACAGTGGGCTGTGAGCCACTTTGATACAACAGAGCCAGAGTCTTGTCAAGAATCATGACCACAATTCTGTTACTTGTGGGCTTTATATTAACTAAAGACAAAGCATATTTTTTTTTCTCAATTGTGTAAGGATAGGTTCCCACTGAGTCTCTTGTGCAGGAGGTGTATCTCCAGCCTCTGGAAAGTTGTCAGATGTCATTAATTAGCAGTCTTCTTTCAACTAGTTGTGTATCAAGTCATATCTTATTTTGCTAATTTTTGGGGACAGAGCAGTTAGCATATAGTTTAATTCTCCAAACCATTTTGAGGACTGAAATCATTTGCTCTGTAAAGTTTCAGAATTGATATGGATCAATGTCTGTTACATACAAAAATTTTCAAATAGAAATACTTATTGTAAATATCCAATTCAGGATTCACTCTTGTATATAGGGTATGTGGAGAGAGAGAACTTGTTTTCCATTCCCACATAGGCAGATCAAAATATAAGTAGATCTCAGAGGGGTCAAAAAGAGTTACATGTAGATCTGGCGGACATCATGAAATCCTGAATTAGAGTTTGATATTGTGGTTTTATGAGTAATGGTGGTGAGTATATTTTATACAAGGGGAAATGGAGGATATTTGAGAACAAAAAGGCAGGTTGTGTTAAATTACTTTATAGTTAAGAAAATATTCACTCCCCTACCTTATCTCTATGAGAAAAATATGTCCCTTTTTCTTGACTTTGGTTTTGATATTGTTGTTTACTTGGTTAGTGAGATATTAGTAAATATGGTGCAAGAAAGCATCTAAAATTTGGTTGCAAGATTGGACCTTATTCTCTTACACTGAGGTCATTGTTGTGGAAAGACCTGATAGAGGAGTTGCTGACTTGTCAGTCTGGGTCCAGATTCAAAACTACCCCAGTCCACATATCTGCAGTCTAAAGCAGATACACTTCCGACAATCTGCAGATATATGGGAAGATAACAAGTGCTCCTTATTATGCTACTAAGATTTTTATGATATTTTATTTGCAGAGAAACTGACACATCTATAGACACAGAACCTATTCACCTTTGGAAGTGAATAATGACATTATTATGGGTTGAGGGTAGTGGAGATGGGGCAGGAACTGAATGCCATGTCAGTTTAGAGTTTCTGAATGATCTGCAATAAGTTTTCAAAGAAGTCTATGCCTTTTGAAACCAACTGTTTCTTTTGTCTTTTAAGTTGAATGATTTTGGTGACCCTCTATCTTATCCCATGCATCTTTATTTAAAATTTTAAATTAAATATTAATCATTTGCAATATGTGAAGTGTTGTTATCTAGTAACCCAGGGAAGAGTGAGCAGAAGTGGAATTGGAACTCACTTGGAGTGCAATCACCTAGCAGTTGATCACATTTTTGCAGAATTCTATTTGCAAGCCTAGAAAATTACCACACACAGTTCACCATATGGCACAACTGATTTTGCTAAGGGGACTATTGTATTTGAAAAATTGAAAAACACTCACAAAATCCCCCATTCTCTCCTTTTTCCTTTACTGTCATGGTTTCCATGACTACATTTCACAGTTCCATATTACTTCTTAAATGTAAATGATTTCCACAGAAAAACACTATAACATTCTCAGAAGAAAAGAGTGAGAGAACCGTTTAATCTTCCAGGCGAATAGACTGTGCACTTGTGCCTATAATTCTGGCTGGGGTTCAATATAACACAAATAAGTCAATATTTAAAATGATTTCCCAAATTTTTAGAGATGTGATGGAATAGAGTTATTGGAGTCATAACACTTCAGTTGATAGAGGTTCATAAGAGTAAGTTTGTATTAATTGTGCTGGATTCTTAGACATTTTAAAACTCTTTAAATACACTATTTCCTCTTTGTCACTGTGGCTTAAGGTGTGCTTTGAACATTATTATTTTGGTAGGAGAAGGAACAGTCAGTTATATTATTCTCTCATGAATGCTTTAGGATAAAAAAAATAGAAGCTGGGACAGGGTGTGAAAATTTCTGGGTTTTGTATCAGAAAAGAAAAAGTTGGATTTCATGTCATGACTACTTCTTAAAAACATTGTTTAGACTACTTTTTTTTTTCCAAAGGCCATTTTGTGGTTTTCACTTACATTAATATTGTCTTGATTGCAAGGTTACTACTGTGTTAAAAATGAACCCCACTAGGTTTCTGGTAAGCTACATTCTGCATCATGGATCTTCATCGATGTGTTTAATAAGCTCTAGTAAAAGGGTCTTCTTGAGTTGTTACTTGGAAAGAAAATTCCCAATACACCCCCATCTTACACAATGACAACACTGTGTAGATGTCTCCCATTCCTTGTCATTTAATGGTGCTTTAGGAGGGGTAACACTTGAAAAACAGGTTTGATGCAAACATACGTCACTTTTTCACTTGTGTATTTCAAAGTTTAACACATTTTCCTTGTTTAATTAGCACAACTATAATTGAATCAACAGTAGCAGTACAATCTCTACTTTATAAAAGGGAAGTGCTTCTAGGTTTTCATAAAATCTACACATTGAAGAGTCAACATGGGCGAGATCCAGAGTTAGATGAGCTCAGAGTTAGATGTGGCAAAGGGCACATCCAACTGGCAACTTGAAAGTCAAGATTTTTGTTTTTTATTCCTCATTTGAGATGGGAGAGGGTGATGTGAAGAAAGTTTTATTATATTTCCAGTCCTTTTAGCTTCAAATATTGAAGGTCAACATTTCTCAGTAAGGTTGAAAAGTAGCAGCAAGAGGTGTTAGGGTCATCATATCCTTGTAGAAATTGCTGCTCCTGCCACGTTCTAGCTCCTATTTGTATCTGTTCTGTGTAATTAGAGGCACACCAGTTGATAAACATGGAAAAGGGAATTAGTAAATGCTGAGATAGGGTTGGAGTTGTATGGAGGGGGTTATTGACTTTAGCATGCACCTGACTATTAGGGCATTTGCTACTCAAATACCTCCTTTTGTGACTATTTATGCAAAACAGCAAATATGGATTTCATCATCAGATGTGATTATATCTATGTGCTTTTCATGGAGACCTTTTATAAGGTACAGGAGATTCCCTTCTATTCCTAGTGTGGTTGTCAAGATAGGGAGAAGTGTTTTGTGAAGATGTATAACACCATCATTTAACGGAATACCCTGATTTTATATTTTCTGTTTACTGGAATACAGAAAAATACTCACTGTAGCAATAGTTACATACACAGATACCTGAGATTTAATTGATTTGCTCCAATAAGGAGACCATGTCCTGAAGGCAGTTGCAATTGAATGTACAACCTTAAGAAATTTATGGCAACTCACTGCTATTCTTGAAAATTTATTTACTTCTTCACCTGCCAAACAGGAAGGTAAATTGGAAAAAGAAAAGAACTCATCAATTCTATAATCTAGAAGCCTTTAGTTACAGCATTTGTATAAAAATTCAAGGATGTATTAATTTTTTACTTAGGATATGAAACAAGGAGATATTAAATCATTTCTGTAACCTTTTCTGCCATGACTACCCTTATCCATGAGTAGGGGGCTAGTGTGGGACTTATGCCTGTGGGTATGGATATTTATCCCAACTAGTAATTTTCTGCTGAGGAATAGGAAAAATAATCTCAAGAAAAGTTTATGGCCTAATAAATGTTATATTTGGGTCAAAATTCTTTTATCTTGCACTTCCCATACCTTTCTACTTTTTCCTGGAGAATTCTAAGCATATACCCAGGGATTAGTATAGATATTTGATCCTTAGACCAAGAATAAAGATCACATTGATAATTTAATTTGCTGAGAAGGCAACCAAACATGGAATGTCAAAACTTACTGTAGAATTGTGGTAGACTTAAACTCAGAACTTAAAAGTCTGCCCACTGAGTTTTGCCATCTTTTGTTGTCTGTTAATCTTCAAGTTGTCTAAGAATGTTTCTTCCTCAGTATTCATTTGAAGTTCTAAATTAGTGAACATTATTGGGAAGATTCCCTGAAACTTGTGATGCAAGAATAGTTGCTTGGTCACTCCATCATTCAAAAGGAAAGTGGAATCACGCTCAAGAAAAAAATTAATTTTGCAACTCTTTTCTAGATTTGTAAGTTTCAGTTATAATTTTGCATGATTGACTGGGATACATTGAGATTACCATTCTTTTCAGTCCTAGGATCATTGTAATCAATTAACTAATATTACAGACTCCTTAAAGTCATCTTCATTAGAGGATAATCATATATATGTTATGGTTACCATGCCTACTCCTGAAGTGCCACTGCTGGTCAGTCACCCTCCATATTTCAATTCCCAGTCTATAGAGCACTGCTGCAGGGAGTCTGGAGACTTGACGTACTGTACATTTTTCATGTCTTTGGTGAGGGAGGATGTTTTGTGCTCTCTTTGTGGGATATAGGTAGGCATTGTTGAGAAAATGATATGAATCTGCTATATCATATTTCTCAAAATCAAGCTATTTGGTGGGGAGAAGAACTAGGGCACTTTTCCAAAGAGGAAATACAAATGGCCAATAAGTATATGAAAAAATGTTCACTATCACTAATAAGGGAAATGTAAATCAAAACACAATGTGATATCATCTCACACCAGTAAGAATGGCCCATATAAAACAAAACAAAAAAATGGGCAACAAGTGCTGTCAAGGTTGTGGAGAGAAAAGAACACCTTTTCTGGTGGGAATGTGGGAATACAAACTGGTCCACCATTGAAAAGCTGTATCTCAGACCTTCTACTGAAAATGGAACTACCATTCGATCTAGTAGTCCCATTCTGGAAATCTGCCCAAAGGATACACAAACACTAATTCAAAAGGACACCTGTACTTGGATGTTTATTGCAGCACTATTTACAATAGTCAGGATATGAAAGCAATGCAAATATTCCAAAACAAATTAATGGATCAGACATTTGTGGTATATACATAATGGAGTATTGTTTAGCAATTAAAAATTACAAATCTGAGATATATGACAACATGGGTGGACTTAGAAGGAATCATTAACAGAAATAAACCAGAAAGAAAAAGAAATTCTGGGTGACTCACCTATATATGGGATATAAGTAAAACAAACAAAAAGTTAGTAAAATTTAAAAAGAACTGAAGTACAGAGAGAGGGAGAAGGGGTAAAATTGGGGGAGGGATGGTCACAAGAGATTAAGATGATTCACAGGTGACATGGTATGGGGAGAACCCCAGGGTATACAATGATGTAAAAAAATATATATGTACAATCAAAAAAATCAATCTATTAGAAGTATACTCTACACACAAAATTCATGCATAAAGGTTAAAGATTTTTGACAAACATACACACTTTTGAAATGAACATCACAATCAGACTATTGAATATTTCTCTCTTCGATGAAAGTTCCTTTGTTCGCTATTGCTTCTCCCAACTCCAAGAACCATGGATGAGATTTTTATCAAGATTGATCACTTTTGCCTGTTCAAGATTTGCATGTACATGGACTTGTATACTATGTACTCTCCTGTCTCTGGGTTGTCACAAAATTGTAATGTTTATAGGTTTCAGCTAGTCAGGGGATAAATCAGAACTTTGCTTTCTTTTGAGGGTTCATAAACTTATATAAATATGCCATCATTTGTTTATATACTTACCTGCTGATGGCATTTGGGTTATTTCTAACTGGTTATTTCTAACTGTTTCTGTTGACAATGATAGATGTTACTGTGAACATTATAACATGTATGTTTCTGTGGAATATAGTATTAGGTGTTTGTCTTAGGGAGGACAAAGCAGCCCTACATGACTTGAATGTTTGGGTTGATGCTTTCACACACTCACAAAGAAGGTGTGACACTAAGAAACACCACTGTTTCTTATGTCAGGGCACCGGTGGGTCAGGCCTGTTTCCGGTAGTTAGGACAGGGGATTGGGGGGTGGGCACACTTGGGGGCATTCCGGCCTGCGTGGGAAGTGGGGGTAGTCCTACCCCTTGCAACAACCCTGGTTTGTCGCCTGCAGCTGCCACCTGCACATTCCTGGCCCACTGTGCCCTGAGTCTGTGTGCCAACAGGCTAGGCATTGTTTCCGGTAGTAGTTTGGGGTTGTGGGCACCCCATGGGGTCCTTCTGGTTCACACGGGAAGGATAGGGGAAACCCTGCTAAGGCATGGGTGTTGCGATAGACTCTAACCCTCTCTCTTGCTTACTTCACTCCAGTCAGTATTCATCAGCCGGGCACGGTGGCTCGTGCTTGTAAGCTAATAAGAAAATAGCCGGGCACGGTGGCTCGTGCTTGTAAGCTTCAGCCTATGAAGCGGCCGGGGCTTAGGGATCGTGGTTCGAGTCCCGCCTGGGCCCCGTAGCGAGACCTAGTTCCAAAAAAATAGCTGGGCGTGGTGGTGCGCGCCTGTCATCCCAGCTACCTGGGAAGCTGAGGCTGGGGATTGCTTGAGTCTGTGGTACCCCGGGCGATG
>PVHY01033752.1:0-10912 GCA_004024945.1 Uropsilus gracilis
TTCAAATTCCTAGGATCTAGGTTTCTCAGGCCAACTATTGGTATTATCATGAGAAACCTCCTGAATTCAATCAGACTCCCATGGGTGCAGTATATATCTTTCTTTGACTTCTCTGTATTTTGATGATCATAGATGAAATCTCTCTGTGTTTTACACTTCATACAGTTGAAAAGGATATAAGCCCATATCACCCACAGCTCTTAAGTAATGATCTCTCACACTTGTTATGAACATTTTTTCATTCAAATTCTTGCATCTAGTCCTTTCAGGCCTCCTGGCGGTGTTTTCAGCGAGAAACCTCCTGTATTCAATCAGACACCAAAGGGTCCAGTATATATCTTTCTGTGACTTTTCTATACTTTGATGATCATAGATGAAATCTCTCCATGTTTTACACATCATTGAGTAGAAAAGGATATAAGTCCTTATCACCCACAGCTCTTAAGAATTGCTTCTCACACTTGTTATTAACCTTTGTTTTATTCAAATTCCTAGGATTTAGGCCTTTCAGGCCAACTGGTGGTGTTTTCATAAGAAACCTCTTATATTCAATCAGAACCAATTGGTTCAGTTTATATCTTTCTGTGAATTCTCTGTACTTTGACGGTCATAGATAAAATCTCTCTATGTTTTACACTTCATCCAGTAGAAAAGACTATAAGCCTATATCACCCACAGCTCTTATCTCGTGATTTCTCGCACTTGTTATATTCTCTTTTTCATTCAAACTCCTGCTGATTTAGACCTTTCAGGCCACCTGGCGGTGTGTTCAGCGAGAAACCTCCTGAATTTAATGAGACACCAAAGGGTACATAGTATATTTTTCTGTGACTTCTTTATACTTTGATGATCATAGATGAAATCTCTCCATGTTTTACACTTCATGGAGTAGAAAAAAATGTAAGTCCATATCACCCACATCTCTTAAGTCATGATTTCTCACACTTGTTATTAACACTTTATCATTCAAATTTTTGCTGATTTAGTCCTTTCAGGCCACTGGTTTGTTTTCAGGGAGAAGCCTCCTCAATTCATTCAGACACCAAAGTTTACAGTATATAACTTTCTGTGACTTCTCTTTACTTTGATGATTATAGATGAAATCTCTCTGTTTTACACTTCATCTAGTAGAGGGGGATATAAGTCCATATAACCCATATCTCTTATGTCATGATTTCTCGCACTTGTTATTAACTCTTTTCCTTCAAATTCCTGCTGATTTAAGCCATTCAGGCCACCTGGTGTATTTTTCAGCGAGATACCTCCTTAATTCATCGGACAACAAATGGTGCAGTATATATCTTTCTGTAATTTATCTGTACTTTGAAGATCATAGGGGAAATCTCTCTATGATTTACAGTTCATGGAGTAGAAGAGTATAGAAGTCCATATCACCCCCATTTCTTAATTCATGATTAGTCGAATTTGTTACTGAGTCTTTTTCATTCAAAACCTGCTGATTTAGACCTTTCAGTCCACGTGGCATTGTTTTCAGTGAGAAACCTCCTGAATTCAATCAGACACCAAAGGGTACATTATTTTTCATTCTGTGACTTCTCTATACCTTGATAATCATAGATGAAATCTCTTCATGTTTTACACTTCATGGAGTAGAAAAGGATATAAGTTCATATCACCCCTATTTTTTAAGTCATGATTTCTCACACTTGTTATTAACTCTTTTTCATTCATATTCCTGCTGATTTAGGCCTTTCAGGCCACATGGCGATGTTTTCAGCAAGAAGCCTCCTGAATTCAATCAGACACCAAAGGGTGCAGTATATATCTTTCTGTGACTTCTCCGTACATTGATGATCATAAATGAAATATCTCCTTGTTTTACACTTCATCTAGTAGAAAACGATATAGTGCCATATCTCCCACAGCTCTTAAGTCATGATTTCTCTCATGTTATTAACCCTTTTTTCATTCAAATTCCAGCCGATTCAGGCCTTTCAGGACATATGGCAGTGTTTTCAGCGATAAATCTCTCAATTCAATCAGACTCCAAAGGGTACAGTATTTAGCTTTCTGTGACTTCTCTTTATTTTTATGATATAGATGAAATCTCTCTAAGTTTTACACTTCATGGAGTAGAAAAGGATATAAGTCCATATCACCCAAAGCTCTTAAGTCATATTTCTCACACTTGTTAATAAATTTTGTTTCATTGAAATACCTAGGTAATAGGCCTTTCAGGCCAACTGGTGGTGTTTTCATGAGAAAACTCCTGAATTCAATCAGACTCCAAAGGGTGCAGTATATATCTCTCTGTGACTTTTGTACTTGTGATCGTAGATGAAATCTCTCTATGTTTTATACTTCATGGAGTAGAAAAGGATATAAGTCCGTATCACCCATAGTTCTTAAGTAATGAGAGATTAAGTCCTGATTTCTCACTCTTGTTATTAACCTTTGTTTCACTCAAATTTTGCATGGGTCGACCTTGATGGTGAACTTCCTGCATATTCAGCAACAATGTTCCTGAATTGAAACAGACTACAAAGGAGCTGTTTATATCTTAGTTAACGTTTCTCTACTCAGATGTATAGGGATGAAATTTCCCTATGTTGTACACTTCATCGAATAGCACAGGATATAATTCAATCTCACCTCCACCTCTTAAGTCATGATTTCTCCCACTTGTTATTAACTTGTTGTTCAATCAATTCCAGTCGATTTAGGCCTTTCAGGCCAACTGGCGGTGTTTTCAGCGATAAACCTCCTGAATTCAATCAGACTCCAAATGGTGCAGTATTTAGCTTTCTGTAACTACTCTGTATTTTTATGATCGTAGATGAAATCTACGTTTTACACTTCATGGAGTAGAAAAGGATAAATGTCCATATCACCTGCCGCTTCTAAGTCATGATTCTCGCACTTCTTGTTAAATATTGTTTCATTCAAATTCCTAGGATTTAGGTTTCAGGCCAACTGGTAGTGTTTTCAGCAATAAACCTCTCCTAAATTCAATCAAACTCCAATGGGTGCAGTATATATCTTTCTGTGAATTCTCTGTACTTTGATCATCATAGATGAAATCTCTCTATGTTTTACACTTTATCCAGTAGAAAAGGATATAAGTCCATATCACCCACAGCTCGTAAGTCATGATTTCTAGCACTTGCTATTAACTCTTTTTCATTCAAATGCCTTCTGATTTAGGCCTTTTTGGCCACCAGGTGGTGATTGCAGCCAGTAACCTCCTGAATTCAAAAAGAAACCAAAGAGTGCAGTATAGATCTTTTCTGTGACTTCTTTGTACTTTGATGATATAAGTCCATATCACCCACAGCTATTAATTCATGATTTCTAACACTTGTTATTAACTCTTTTTCATTCAAATGCCTTCTGATTTAGGCCTTTCAGGCCACCAGGTAGTGTTTCCAGCCAGATACCTCTTGAATTTCAATCAGACACCAAAGGGTGTAGTATATATCTTTCTGTGACTTCTCTGTACTTTGATGAAAATAGATGAAATCTCTCTATGATTACTCTTCATGGAGTGGAAAAGGATATAAGTCCATATCACCCTCAGCTCTTAAGACATGATTTCTCGCACTTGTTATTAACCCTTTTTTCATTGCAATTCCGGACTATTTATGCCTTTCAGGTCTACTGGTGGAGTTTTCAGCGATAAACCTCCTAAATTCAATCAGACTCCAAAGATTGCGCTATTTTGCTTTCTGTGACTTCTCTGTATTTTGATAATCATAGATAAAATCTCTCTATGTTTATACTTCACGGAATAGAAAAGGATATAAGTCCATATCACCCACAGTTATTAATAATGATTTCTCGCACTTGTTATTAACCTTTGTTTGACACAAATACCTGCATGGTTCGGCCTTGAGGGTCAATTCCAGCATTTTCCGTGTCAACACTCCTGAATGAAACAGACTCCAAAGTAGCCATTTATATCTTATGTAACGTTCTCTACTCAGATGTATAGGGATGAAATTTTCCTATGTTGTACACCTCATCGTACAGCACAGAATACAAGTACATCTCACCTCCCACTTCTTATTAACAATTTTATTATTCAAATTCCTGCTGATTTAGGTCTTTCAGACCAACAGGCTGTGTTTTCAGCTAGAAACCTTTTGAATCAAAAACACTCCAAAGGGTGCAGTATATATTTTTATGGAACTTCTCTGTACATTGACGTTTATTGATGAAATCATTCTATGTTTTACACATCTTGGGGTAGAAAAGGATATAAGTCTATATCACCGACAGATCATAACTCATGATTTCTCCCCCTTGCTATTAACCTTCTTTTATTTAAATTCCTCTTATTTAGGCCTTTCTGGCAATAAAAAATGTTTTCAGGGAGAAAACTCCTGAATTCAATCAGATTCCTAAGATTGCATTATATATCTTTCTGTGACTTCTCTGTTCTTTGATGATCATAGATGAAATCTCTGTTTTGCACTTCATGGGGTAGAAAAGGATATAAGTACATAACACCCACAGAGCGTAAATCATGATTTCTCCCACTTGTTATTAAACCTTTTTTTCATTCAACTTCCTGCTGACTTAGGCCTTTCAGGCAAACTGGCTGTGTATTCACCGAAAAAACTCCTGAATTCAGACTTCAAAGGTTGCAATATATATCTTATGGAACTTCCCTGTACATTGAAGTTTATAGGTGAATTCTCTCTATGTTTGACAATTTATGGAGTAGAAATGGATATAGTCCATATCACCCACAGATCTTAAGTCATGATTTCCCCACTATTTATTAACCCTTATATCAATCAAATTCCTACTCTTTTAGGCCTTTCAGGCCATCTAGCTGTATTTCCAGCAAGAAACCTTCTCAAATCAATCACACTCTGAAGGGTACAGTATATCTTTATGGACTACCTTGTACGTTGATGTTTATTGATGAAATCATTCTATGTTTTACACTTCATGGAGTAGAAATAATATAAGTCCATATCACCCACAGATCTTACGTCATGATTTCTCCCACTTGTTATTAACCCTTTTTTCATTCAAATTCCTCTGATTTATGTCTTTCAGGCCAACAGGCTGTGTATTCACCGAGAAACTTCCTGATTTCAATCAGACTCCAAAGGGTACAGTATATATTTGTATGGAACTTCCCTGTACGTTGATGTTCATGGATGAAATCTCTCTATGTTTTACACTTCATGGAGTAGAAAAGGATAAAAGAACATATCACTCACAGATCTTAACTCATGATTTCTCCCACTTGCTATTAACCCGTCTTTCATTCAAATTCCTCTATTTAGGCCTTTCTGGCAATAAAGCAGTGATTTCAGCCTGAAAACTCCTGAATTCAATCAGATACCTAAGATTGCATCAAATATCTTTCAGTGACTTCTCTCTACTTTGATGATCATAAACGAAATCTCTCTATGTTTTACACTTCATGGGGTAGAAAAGGCTATAGTCCATATCACCTACAGAACGTAACTCATGATTTCTCCCACTTGTTATTAACCCTACTTTCATTCAAATTCCTCTTATGCAGGCCTTTCTGGCCATAAAGCAGTGTTTTCAGGGAGAAAACTCCTGTTTTCAATCAGACACCAAAGCATGCATTATATATCTTTCTGTGACTTCTCTGTACTTTTATGATCATAGATGAAATCTCTCTTAAGTGTAACCACTTAAAGGAGTAGATATAGGATATAAGTCCAGATCACCTATAGATCTTACATCATGAATTCTCCCACTTGTTATTAACCCTTTTTTCATTCAACATCCTGCTGACTTAGGGCTTTCAAGAAAACAGGCTGTGTATTCACGGAAAACCTCCTGAATTCAATCAGACTCAAAAGGTTGCAATATATATCTTTTTTAACTTCCCTGTACATTGAAGTGTATAGGTGAAATCTCTCTATGTTTTACACTTCATGGAGTAGAAATGGACATAGTCCATATCACCCACAGATGGTAACTCATGATTTCTCCCACTTGCTATTAACCCTTCTTTCATTCAAATTCCTCTTATTTAGGCCTTTCTGGAATAAAGCAGTGATTTCAGCCTGAAAACTCCTGAATTCAATCAGACACCTAAGATTGCATTATATATCTTTCAGTGACTTCTCTCTACTTTGATGATCATAAACGAAATCTCTCTATGTTTTACACTTACATATCACCCACAGAACTTGTCATGATTTCTCCCAATGGTTATTAACCCTTCTTTCATTCAAATTCCTCTAATTTAGGCATTCAGGCCATAAGGCAGTTTTTCAGCGAGAAAACTGAATCCAATCAGACTCCCAAGGGTGCAGTATATATCTTTCTGTGACTTCTTTATACTTTAATGATCATAGATGAAATGTGTGTTTTACACTTCATGGAGTAGAGAAGGATATAAGTCCATATCACCCACAGATCTTAAGTCATGATTTCTGCCATTTGTTGTTAACCCTGCTTATATTCTAATTCCTCTTTATTAGGTCTTTCAGGCCAGAAAGCAGTGTTTTCAGGGATAAAACTCCACAATTCAATCAGACTTCTAAGATTACATTATATATCTTTCAGTGACTTCTCTGTACTTTGATGATCATAGATGAAATCTCACTATGTTTCACACTTCATGGTGTAGAAAAGGATATAAGTCCATATCATCCACAGATCTTAAGTCATGATTTCTCCCACTTGTTATTAATCCTTTTTACATTCAAATTCCAGTGTTTTAGGACTTTCAGGCCAACAGGCAGTGTTTTCAGCGAGAGATCTTGTTAATTCCATCACACTCCAAAGGGTGCAATATATATGATTATGACATTTCAATGTACGTTGATGTTTATAGATGAAATCTGTCTATGTTTTCCACTTCATGGATTGGAAATGAATAAAAGTCCTTATCATCCACATATCTTATGTCATGATTTCTCCCACTTGTTATTAACCCTTTTTTCATTCAAATTCGTGCTGATACAGGCCTTTAGGTCCACAGACAGTATATTCAGCGAGAAACCTTGTGAATTCAATCACAATCCAAAGGGTGCAGAATATTTCTGTATGGAACTTCCCTGTACGTTGATGTTTATAGATGACAACTCTCTAGGTTTTACACATCATGGAGAGAAAAAGATAAAAGTCTATATCACCACAGGTATTAGTTCATAAATTCTCCCTCTTTTCATTAACCCTTCTCTCCTTCAAATTCTTCTTATTTAGGCCTTTCAGGACATAAGTAAGTGTTTCAGACTGCTAATGGTGAATTATATATCATTTTGTGTTTTTCTATACTTTGATGATCATAGATGAAATATATGTTTTACACTTCATGGAGTAGAAATTGATATAACGTCATATCACCCACAGATCTTAAGTCATTTTTTCTCCCACTTGTTATTAACGCTTTTTTTATTCGAATTCCTACTAATTTAGGCCTTTCAGGCCAGCAGGCAGTGTTTTCAGCGAGAAACCTACAGAATTCAATCAGACTCCATGGTGCAGTATATATCTTTCTTTGACTTCTCTGTACTTTCATGATCATAGATGAAATCTATGTTTTATACTTCATGAGGTAGAACTGGATATAATTCTAGATCACCCACACACCTTAAGTCATGATTTTTTCCACTTTTTATTAAGCCTTTTTTCATTCAAATTACTACTGATTTAGGCCTTTCAGGCCATCAGGCAGTGTTTTAAGTGAGAAACCTTGTGAATTAAATCACACTCCAAAGGGTGCAGTATATATCTTTATGAAACATCCCTGTACGTTGATGTTTATAGATGATATCTCTATGTTTTACACTTCATGGAGTAGAAGTATGTTTGTCCATATCACCCACAGATATTAACTCATGATTGAGTTAAGCAGGGTTGTTATAAATCCTGCTTTCATTCAAATTTCTGTTATTTAGACCTTTCAGTCCATAAATCAGTGTTCTCATGAGAAAACTCCTGAATTCAATCAGACTCCTAAGATTGCATTATAAATCTTTCAGTGACTTCTATGTACTTTGATGATCATAGGCGAAATCTCTCTATGTATTACACTTCATGAGGTAGAAAAACGCATAAGTCCATATCACCCACAGATCTTAAGTCATGATTTCTCCCACATGTTATTAACCCTTCTTTCTTTCAAATTCCTCTTATTTAGGCCTTTCAGGCCATAAGGCAGTTTTTCAGCGAGATAACTGAATTCAATCAGACTCAAAAGGGTGCAGTATATATCTTTCAGTGACTGCTCTGTTCTTTGATACTCATAGATGAAATGTATGTTTTACACTTCATGGAGTAGAAAAGGATATAAGTCCATAATACACACAGATCTTAAGTCATGATTTCTCCCACTTGTGAAAACCCTTTTTTCATTCAAATTCCTGCTATTTAGACCTTTCAGGCCAGCAGGCCTTGTTTTCAGTGAGAAACCTTCTGAATTCAATCAACTCAAATGGGTGCCGTATATCTATATGGAACTTCCTTGTACGTTGATGTTTATAGATGAAATCTCTCTATGTTTTACACATCATGGAGAGAAAAGAATATAATCCATATCACCCACATTTCTGAAGTCATGATTTCTGGCACCTGTTATTAACCCTTTTTTTATTCAATCCTTGCTGAGTTAGGCTTTTCAGGCCAAATGGTAGTGTTTTCAGGGAGAAACATACTGAATTCAATTGGAATCCAAAGGGTACAGTATATACCTTTCAGTGACCTCTCTTTGCTTCATGATCATAGATGAAATCTCTGTATGTTTTACACTTCATGGGGAAGCCAAGGATATAATTCCATATCACCCACAGATCTTAAGTCATGATTTCTCCCAGTTGTTATTAACCTTTTGAATTAAAATTCCTGCTGATTTAGTCTTTTTATGCCAGCGGGAATCTCCTGAATTTAATCAGACTCCAAAAGGTGCAGTATATATCTTTCTGTGACGTCTCAGTACTTTTAATGATCTTCGAAGAAATCTATATTTTACCCTTCATGGGGTAGAAAATATATAAATCCATATCACCCACAGATCTTAAGTCATGATTTCTCCCACTTGTTATTAACCCTTTTTTCAAATAAATTCCTGATGATTTAGGCCTTTCAGGAAATCAGACAGTGTTTAGAGCGAGAAACAATCCCGAATCAATCAGACTCCAAAGGCTGCAGTATATATCTTTCTGTCACTTCTCTGTATTTTGATGATCATGGTTGAAAACTCTCTGTTTTGCACTCCATGGAGTAGAAAAAATATATAAGTCCATATCACCCACAGATCTTAAACCATGATTTCTCCCACTTGTTATTGTTATTAACCCTTTTTCTCATTCAATTTCCTGCTGATTTAGGATTTTCAGACCAACTGGCAGTCTTTTCAGTGAGAAACCACCTAATTCAATCAGAATCCAAAGGGTGCAGTATATATCTTTCTGTGACATCTCTGTACTTTGATGATCATAGATGAAAACACTCTGTGTTTCACCCTTCCTGGAGTAGTAAAGGATATAAGTCCATAACACCCACAGAGAATAAGTCCTGATTTCTCTCACTTGTTATTATCCTTTTTTTCATTCAAATTCCTGATGATTTAGGCCTTTCAGCCCAACAGGCAGTGTTTTCAGACAGAAACCTCCTGAATTCAATCAGACACCAAAGGTTGCAGTATATATCTATCTGTGACTTCTCTGGTTTTTGATGATCATAGATGAAATCTCTCTATGTTTTACACTTTGTGGGGTGCAAAGGATGTAAGTCCATATCATCCACATATCGTAAGTCATGACTTCTCCGACTTGTTATTAACCCTTTTGCATTAAAATTCCTGCTGATTTAGGCTTTTCATGCCATCAGGCTGTGTTTTCAGCCGGAAACCTCCTGAATTTAATCAGACTCCAAAGGGTGCAATATATATCTTTCTGTGACATCTCAGTACTTTGATGATCATAGGTGAAATATATATTTTACCCTTCATGGGGTAGAAAATGATATAAGTCCATATCACCCACAGATCTTAAGTCATGATTTCTCCCACTTGTTATTAACCCTTTTTTCATTTAAATTCCCAATGATTTAGGCCTTTCAGGAAAACAGGCGGTGTTTAGAGAGAGAAACTTCCCGAATTCAATCAGACTCCAAAGGCTGCAGTACATATCTTTCTGTCACTTCTCTGTATTTTGATGATCATAGTTGAAAACTCTCTGTTTTACCTTTATTGGAGTAGAAAAGGATATAAGTCCACATCACCCACAGATCTTAAGTCATGATTTCTCCCACTTTCATTCATTCCTTTTTTTCATTCAAATTCCTGCTGATTTAGGCCTTTCAGGCAACTGGAAGTGTTTTCAGGAGAAATCTCCTGAAATCAATTAGACATACATGATCCAGTGTATATATTTCAGTGACTTCTCCTTACTTTGGTGATCATAGATGAAATCTCTCTATGTTTTGCACTACATGGGTTTGAAATGGTTATACGTCCATATCACCCACAGATCTTAGGTCATGATTTCATCTACTTGTTATTAACACTTTTTTCATTCAAATTCCTGCTGATTTAGGATTTTCAGGCCAACTGGCAGTCTTTTCTGTGAGAAACCTCCTATATTCTATAAGACTCCAAAGGGTGCAATATATATATCTTTCTGAGTTCTCTGTACTTTGATGATCATAGATGATATCTCTCTATGTTTTGCACTTCAGAGACTTGAAAATAATATAAGTCCGTATGACCATTGACCTTAAGTCATGATTTCTCCCACTTGTTATTAACCCTTTTGTTATTCAAATTCCCGCTGATTTAGGATTTTCAGGCCAACTGGCAGTCTCTTCAGTGAGAAACTTCCTTAATAATCAGACTCCAAGAGTGCAGAATATATCTTTCTGTGACTTCTCTGTACTTTGATGATCATAGATGAAAACACTCTGTGTTTCACCCTTCCTGGAGTAGAAAAGGATATATGTCCATAACACC
>PVHY01033753.1:0-10912 GCA_004024945.1 Uropsilus gracilis
AAGGAGACGAGGAGATGGGGAGATGGGGAGACGGAGACGGGGAGATGGGGCAACGGGAGATAAGGGAGACAGGGAGACGGGGAGATGGGGAGACAGGAGACGGGGAGACAGGAAGACAGGGAGACAGGGAGATGGGGCAACAGGGAAATGGGGCAACGGGGAGATGGGGCGACAGGGAGATGGGGAGACAGGGAGACAGGGAGACGGGCATCCTGTCGTCGCACATATGACCAGCCTGCTTGAGTCAGCTCCCATGCTAACTGACACCGCCACCAACCCATCTGGAGTGGTCTGCTTCTTTCCGGGTCTCTCCTGCTCTCCACGTACAGGGGCTAGTTTCTGAGCCAAGACCATGGCCCCTCATGGAGCCCTGCCGTGGGCTCCAGCGCATCTCCCACCAGCAGTCGTTCTGCCGGGACCCCCTCAAGAGCTTCTCTTCCAGGCTCTCCCAGGCTGGCAGCGAGGGGAGTGGCAGTGAGCACCCACCTGGGCCAGACCCAGCTCTTCACCTGAATCCTCCTGCCTCATCCTCAGGTAACCCCGTGTTGTTTTCTATTTCTAGAACAGTCTTAAACTCCCAGGGATCGTTCATTTCTTTGCTCGTTGACTGTTTACTCACGTGAGTAATACTTTGCAAGTGAGGGAGGCGATTAGATTTAGCAAATCAAACATCAGGGCACCCAGAAATAACTGTTCAGCACAAGCATGTCCCAAGTCTCGGGACACAGGTGTCCGGCTTTTCATGTAGCAAGTCTAGAAAGCTGGGGCAGGGGGAAGAACTTAGCCACCATCACACAATCAGGCCATGTCAAGACAACTTCCAACTCTAGACCAGCTTCTTCCCTCTCACGCTCCTGCAGTGTGACGTGGCAGCTAACAGGTACACTTGTCGACTTCCTCCCTTGAATATAAACTCATCCTCTTCTTGTAACTGCTTGAGGTAGAGCCAGCTAGTGGCCTTCAGGAGTCCATCTCTTCACCATCATCAGTGAAAGAAGACCTAATTGTTACCAGGATCCCTGGTAGCTTTGAAAGGCCTCTAACCAGGATGTGTCCTTCTCTGTTTCTTCTTTCCTGTTGGTGGATATGTGATGCAATGGCTCCCATTGTGGCAGCCTTCTTGGACCACAAGGGTCCTCAGGCATACAAGGAAGTCTCAGCAGAACAATCAGACAGGCAGAGTCTGGGTCGCTCACACTGTGGGACATAATAGCAGAGACTTGTAGATCTTTTCTACCAAATTAAAGCCTCTAGGCTTTTGGTTTTTTCTATTAGGTGAAGTTAAATTTAACTGTAAGGTATGTATGGCTTCAGTACCTAGAGCAGTTAGGTTCTGAGGCCCTGGCAGAGGACCCAAAGAGAGTTTGTTGCAAGGCCACTGGCTGCATATCTGAACAACCTCCTGCATTCTGCAATCCAGCCTGTGAAGTCCTCCCCTCACTAACCTCATGAAAAACCCCATTAAAATACATGATCAAAGGATTCACAATATCCTTGCCCTTGGTGCATCCATATGTGCTTCTATACTTTGGTGGGGAAGGGAGGGATGGCTGGGAAAAGAATATTTCCTTTTTTCTTAGGTACCCCTCAAGTACTGAGCTTTCAACAGCATGCAAAAATGAGTTGTTAATAATAAGGTTTTGGACTAAATGGGTTAGAATTATAGCAAGATGGAAAATCAAAGACTTCATCACCAAACTCCTACTATTATGTAAATGTACCACCACTTGGGGAAATGACTAAGTATGAGATGCATGATAAGTAATGTTTTCATCCCAACCTTCACAGCCCTTGAAACTTTCGATATATGACCCAATTTATTAGCTGAAAGAAATAAGATCCCTCCAGAATACCTTTTGGCGACTGCCATAAAATTTTAAGCTTAAATCAACTCAAACTATAAATCATGCAACTGTCTTGTATTAATTTTTAAAGCCCTGATGTTCTGAAAAATTCTCCTAATCTGCAATTCATTCCCTGGCCCTACTATCATTTTTATTGTTCAAAGAAACTATTAGATTAAAGGTATACGTGGTAAATATATGGAAATAAATGCTAGCGCGTGTGTATCCATCAGAGTTTTTAGTTGCCTTTAATAGGAACTAACTCTGACTTATTGAAACAGAAATAAAATTTGTTAAATGGTTATGGAGTAGCTTGCAGAACCCTCAGGAAGGACGGAGATAAACAGGCAGGTGCCATCCTGCAATTATACTACAGAACCCATCAAGGGCACAGCGGTGCCACCACCCCCGGGCGCGGACGCCACAACTTCATCACCTTAGGTGCCCTTAGTTGCCATTTTCAGAACGGCTAAGGCGTTGCCTTCTGAACTCTGCAGGTCACCACTGCGCATAAGCGCGTGCTACACGGACTTACAAGGTCCCTGCTCGATTCCCCGCCAGCTCCTCACCCAAAGCCAAGGGCAGGTACGTGTGACCAGTGTGCCTCAGCCCAGGGACCTGTGCCCAGTTGCTAGGGAGGCTGGAAGCCCCACACCTGGTTATGCCAGAGCCGAGCGCTGTCCAGGAAGGGGGAAGTGGCCCCTACAGAAGACACTTCTCACAGCGAGCAACCGCAAAGACGCGTATCCCGAACAGCGTGACTCAGATGGCAGTCACTCTGTCAGGGGACAATATGACCCAAACCACTGATTATTCCAGTGTTTCCTCTGAGTCTGAGCAATGCTGGGCTACCCTGAAGTAGTTGTAAAGCCCTTGATTTTTTCTGCAATCCATTTTTTTCCTATACGGTTTTTATTAATTTATTGTCACTCGGATTATTTCCAGTTCTGTGTATGCAACAGCGAAAGGTTAGAAACAGCCTCCAGGAGCCGGGCACGGTGGCTCGTGCCTGTAAGCTTCAGCGTATGAAGCGGCCGGGAGTAGGGATTGTGGTTCGAGTCCCGCCTGGGGCCCGTAGCGAGACCAAGTTCCAAAAAAAATAGCTGGGTGTGGCAGCGCGCACCTGTAATCCCAGTTACCTGGGAAGCTGAGGCTGGGGATTGCTTGAGTGTGGTACCCCGGGCAACGAGAGCCTGCGGTTCTAGTCTCAAAAAAAAAAAAAAAAAAAAAAAAGAAACAGCCTCCGTGCCCCGCACTGGTGAAAGCGACTTAGCTAGGAATCACTTGAGTCTAAGGGTTCAAGACTACCTCGGGCAACATAGCGAGACCTAGTCTCTTAAAAAAAGAATGGAACATGGGAGTGAGCAGGTCAAAGTGGGTGGGAAAGCTGCTTAACGCTCCACAAGCTAAAACATACAGGGAAGGTCCCCTTTGCCACCTTGTCCCTTATTTCCTGTGTCTTTCTACATAGTTAGGAACTTCCCTGCTGCTTATTGCAGAAGCGATGTGTGCCTGCTCGAAGGAGATACAGACAGGATGGATATAAAATGTCCACAATCTCCCCTAAGCAGCCAGTGGAGCCAACAGCTTTCGGCATCCACACCGGGTTTCAACTCTCCAAGGCGAAATCCCCTCGAACTCTGGCACATTCCTTTGCTTCCCCACCCTCTCTACTTTCTCATTATCTCCTTTCTTTTCTTTTTCAATTGATTGCACATGTATTGTTCACGTCGTTGTCTACCCTGAGGTTCTCCCACCTCCATGTCACCCGTGAACTGTCATCCTATCTCTTGCGCTCCTCCCTCCCCCGATTTCACCCTCCCCCCCCTTGCTGCCTGCTTTAGTCCTGCTGTCAGTCTGTTCTTTTTCACTTATTTTTTTGTCCTTTTGTTCGCTGGTTTTCCCTCTACCCACATACAGGTGAGGCCAGCCAGTGTTTCTTTTCCTTTCTGGTTTACCTCTGTCCATTATCTCTTTCCCACGAGTGTTCCTGGCCTCACAGGGTTGGTGTGTGGATCAAGGGATAAGCCCCCCACCCCCACCCTCCACAGCTGCCATCTTAGCTCCCTATCCAGGCAGGGCTCTAGTTATTTCTACAAAAAGTGCCACAGTTCGTGGAGGCTCTAATCCCGATCACCAAGGAGGCCTCCAGATGGAATGATCACCAGTGCACAGAGCAGCCACTACTTGCCAAAATACATGATCTCTTTCATCAGAAATGTTCACGTGGAGAGGAAATCATTTTGGGGGGAAACTCTCTCAAGTCCTTTTTTGGAAGAGTCTGCGCAATACAGCGAAATGGCCCCCGCAGTCCGGAATGAGCCTCTGTAACCTGGGCCCTGCACGCTGCAGGACACTGTGCCTGGAGAAAGGCACTGTCCTCCCAGCCAGAGGGTTCTGCCCACGGGTCCCGTGACCCAGCCAGGGGGCGAGGCTGGGCGGAAAGTGCCCCTAGAGAGTTCTGGGCGCACAGAGCCTTGGCCAAGAGCTCAAACCGGAAGTCAGACAAGCAGGAAACTCGTCCAGGGTTGCCAGGCAATGCTGCTTCTGGGCAGACTCACCTCCGGGGCCCACCAACCCCTGCTAGCGCCTGACACAGCAGTCCGATACAGGTGGACGCTCAAGGGGGACCGGGCATCAGCGAGGGCACAAGGGACCCCAACAAGTCACCCGCTGAGGTGCCAGCCCAAGCTGAACAGGAAGCCTGTCCGGCTCGCTGTCCCTCCCGGCTGAGCAGGGGGGCGGCAGAAGCACAAGGAAGAACGTTCTAGAGTCTGACTTTCTTTGCTCTCCTCTCTCTGGCCGCTTCTCAGCCTGGGCCACATTTTCCTAGTGCCACAGGGCACTTGGACATGGCTGAGATCTAAGGCTGTGCCCGCAGTGTTGGGACGAGAGGGCTGTGGTCTGGCCTTTCACGGCCCAGTAGCTGCCTGTAACCAGGTCCAGTCGCTGGCCTCCCTGTCCCTTCTTAATCCAGCAGGACTGGCCATACACACCACCCCCCTCCCCTGCAGGGTTAATGGGTCTGCAGCTCATGTGGCCCCAGGGGAGCCAGAAAGAAGACTTCCCTATGAAAATTTTAAAATAATTAAATTATGCTAAATAGCCAAGGAGCCATTTGCTGGGGGGAGCCCTCTGTGTGTCTGTCCAGGCTGACAGCGAACCCCACTTGCATGGAAAAGGTATCTGTTCTCGGTTCCGAAGCAGCTCTTCCTTGTTACCACCCCCCCTACCCGTACCCGTAAGGCTCCCCCTTCCCTAGGAGCTGTGACATTTGGCTGCATCAGCCAGGGGGCTGCAGGGGCTGGGTGCCCATCTTTGTGCTTCTAACAAGAGATGGGCAGAGCCTACTGGAGCCTTAAGAGGCTGGCTCTGCTCCCCTCTGGGGAGAGAGGGCTGGAGGGGCGGCTCCTGCCGGGCTGTTTCATTTGCAATCAGCAGGGGGAATCCAGGTCGTGACCTTGTCCATTCATCACGCCAACAGGCTACAATATTAATACCGCCACCGTGCTGAATGGTGCCCAGGGAAGTGCTAGGCATTATCACCTCGCAAAGCGGCCCTGAAGACAGAGACTCCTGAGGAAGCCTGAGGGCCGGGGCCGGCTGGCAGCTGGCAGGCTGCACAGATGGGCCCGAGTCCCACCAAGTCAGGGCCCACTGAGGAGAGCGGGAGGTAGGGAGAACAGCTGCTGACCGGCCTGAGGGACAGGGCGTGTCCGCTTAGTCTGCACCAGGCAGAAGAGACCTGGGCGCCCACCAACATTTTCACAGGGGAGAGGCTCGCCCCATTTTTTCCTGGGTTTTCCAAGTTCTCTTGGTTGGGAATCTCTGTTCTTTTCATTCTTTGGAAATGAAAATATATAGTATATTGGTGGCTGGTTGACTGTTTTAAGGAAAGGCTGTGTTCCTGAGAGTGGGGTCCCAGGAAAGGGGGTACCAGTAGGTGCCCTGAGAAGTGGGAAGGGAGAGGGCAAGTCAGATCTCTCTCCAAAATGTACAGGGTGCAGCCCCACCCTCCTTACTGCCCCGAAAATGGACCCCGAGCTTCAATCTCCCCATGTCTGCTGCCCCCCAAATTTAAGGTGAAACCCTAATTCCCAATGTGATAGTGTTGGGGGGGGGCTTTGAGAGGAAGTTGGGTCCTAGGAACAGAGCCCTCGTGAACGGCATTAACACTCTTCCAAGACAACACACCAGGGAGATGAGCTCACTCCCCACCACGGGACGTGGCCAGAAGGTGGCCGGCTGCACGCAAGGTTGGGAGCCTCCCCAGACGTGGAACCTGCTGTCACCATGGGCAACCAGCCTCCGGAGCTGCTTAGAAGACACGGCGGCTTCTGCACCCCTAGCATGGGGGCCTTCGCGTCACCGGTGCACGCTGAGGTGGCGCAAGAGCAGGGGAGGAAGGAATGGGGTAGGGGGCGCCCTAGATCCTCCACCATGCACCGGTGTCCACCTGCCCACTGCAGCCCAGAGGCAGCTGACCACAGAGAACTTACCAGGGGCAGGAGGCCCTGGGCCCCTCCCCACTCACTAGATCAGGAAGTCTGGGGCGTGCACCGTTTTTTGCTCACAGAGGGGTGTCTGAGGACCTGAGAAGGGGGAACAAGGAAGAAGCAGCTGATTATGAAGGATTTCACAGCAGTTTTGCTCCAAATACAAAGCATGGTGGGGGTGGGGGTGGGGAGGGACCGTCAGAAAGGCTTCTCTGAGAACAGGATGGACAAGAACTGACTCACTGACTCTCATTTACTAACCAGGTAACTCTGGGCGAAGTATGGGTACACCTGTGCCTCAGTTTCCTTATCTGCCTCCTGGAGATCCTAAAAGCCACCTCGCAGAGTATTTTCAAAGATTCAATGACCACAAGTGCGTGGCATTGATATGAAAACCTATTATGAATATTCTGGCAGTGGAATAGTCAGGCTCTTCCAAGAATGTCTCTTCCCAGAATATTCTGGGAACAACGCAAATGGCTTCCAGTTTCTAACAGGGACAGAATCTGAGCGAGGTCACTTGGATCGGGACCCACTTACCAACCCCATCTTACCTGCAAGAGGCAAAGTGAGCGTGCCACGGCTGGGCCATCTAGAGAAAGGAATCTTTCTCATATGCACTAGAGCCTGCACCCGTTAGGGCAGACAACTCGCTGATGGAACCAGCCCAGGAAGCCATAGAATAACCCTTGTAGCCAAACAGCCAACATTTGATTGACAGCTGACAGCTTCCTCAATGTTGGCCCCTGTTTCCCATGCAGGACCAACTGGCGAGAACCACTTGTACCCCTCAGCAATCACAGGGTGCGCCCTGCCTTGCCAGCCTGCCTGCGTGCTCCCCATGCCAACAGCCTGCTATCAGGGCAAACCCAGCTCTTCTCATTTTTTCCGCTAAAAGCTCTCCTGCTCCTCTGCGCCTTTGAGTCGCTGCCAAACCCAAGGGATGAGACTGATGACCTTGCGGAAGCCAGTCTGAATAAATGTCTTTCGCTCGTTCAGGGATCCTGATTTATTTCCACCCTCGATGACATCTGCAAAACCCCACAGTCACAGGCAGCCAGGGTTTGGGCTTAAACATGCTGGTGAGGGAGGGGAGACAGAGAAGACTCCTCAGCTCGCAACAGTGCCTAAGACCTTCTAAACCTTGCCCACAGCCCCTGCCCGCCTTCCCCTCGCCCGTACTCTTATACATCAGACGACAGGCTCTGCTCCGAGCGGGACGCCCACTCTTCTGCCAGCCACTCAGCATAGCACAGAGAAAGCACCCGCCCATCTCCTCCATCAGCTGCTGTGCGCTGCTCCATGGGAGTGGCATCTTATCTGCTTTCGTCTCCGGTGTGCCTGGCACAGTGCCCAGCACACCAGTGCCCGGGTATGACGTGGTACTCAGAGCGGAGCTGCGGGGTCAAGCACACACATCCCCCTTTACGGGCCTAGAAGATTCCTCCCCACCCTTCACCCACTACACGGTGGATGTCCACCTGGGAAAGGTCTCCTGACCCCACCTCGCTCTGGGCAGAAACAGGACCTCCCCCAACACTTGGCACACTTGTCCGTTAAGGCGTCCTGTCCCCCTGACAGGAAGCTTTCTGCAGGTTGAGATGATTCGCTGAGTAAAG
This sequence comes from Uropsilus gracilis, assembly GCA_004024945.1. Taxonomy (NCBI): domain Eukaryota; kingdom Metazoa; phylum Chordata; class Mammalia; order Eulipotyphla; family Talpidae; genus Uropsilus; species Uropsilus gracilis. Next base: position 7,960 of record PVHY01033753.1, read on the forward strand.
GAACCTCCAACTCTCCCTGCTTCCTCCATGCGTTCCCCACGTTCATGCCCGTGAAGCTGTGCCTGTCTGTGGTTGCCTCCCTACATACAAGAACTTCACAACACAGCGCAAGACCCCATGAGCCATGACTCCATCTTGCTTGCCACCTCTTCCACCTCCTTCTCTCTCTTCTGTCATGTATATATAACATTTACCACCTTTTCAAGAAATGTCTTCTCGGCCATATGCCTCTAACCACTGCTGCCTCCCTCCTCTTCTCTAAGCTGCTGAAAGAAGTGAGTGCACGTGTCATCTCCACCACCTCTCCATCCACACACCCCCCCTCCTCAACACCCTGCCATCTGCCTCCTGCCCACACCACCTCCCAAGGCACCAATGGCTTCCTGAATGCTAAATGCAACCTTCACCTTTCAGTTCTCTTCTGGACCCTTCTTAACTCCCCCTTTCCGGGAGCGCCTCCTCTGGCACCAGAGTCGTCAGTCGAGCCCGCTCCCTTCCGCCTTTTCTGTCTGTCTCTCTCCATCTCTCCCTCTCCACCACTGCCAGATGAGTGCGCTACAGAGTAAGCAGTAAGTCATCTCAAGCAGCAAGTTGATCCAAGCTCAGTAAAACTTAAGCAACCAGGTCAATGCCAAGTCCAAATCCAATCAAGGCACCAACAGCTGCTTCAAAACAACCAAACAAATAACACCGAAAACACTCACGCATAAACCAACAAAATAAAACATAAAACAAAATAGATGAACATAAATGTATAAACCAAATCAACCAAACAAAGAAAAACTCAGGAGCAAATTGTAAAGACATCTGGTTAAACATGGCAGATTCACACAGTGGACTGTTTCCCTTCCAAAGTCTTCTAAAATGATGGCAAAGAGTTTTTGTGAGCAAAAAAATGGTAAGGATAAAGATAAAGATGGATGAAATGACAGAAAAGAAACTATCGATAACATTTAGCAAGTTGGGAAATAGGAAACTTGGCAGGATAGAGAAATGGGCCTTCAGCCAATGACCACGTGAAGGAGACTGGGACCTTCTAAGACGATCCAAGGATCTTCTTGGATCATCTTAGAACCAAGGGTGGTGTAAGTACACTGCATTTCTCGTCTTTGTTTTCAGGGAGGAGCAGGTGGAAGAGGGAGAGAGCAGGTCAAAGAGAGCCAGCAGAGAGAAATCGCAGTGTCTTTTTTTAGTTCCTGACCTCTGAAGAGACATGGCGTCACTCATATTCTGTTGGGCACACAGACCAATCCCAGACAACTGTGGGAGGGGAACAAGAGATGGGAGTTTTCTCCAAAATAACTCCCAGAGTAAATGCTCCAGTAAAACAAAGGAGGGTCCAGGCAAAACCAAAGAAGGGAAACACAAAACTGACATTGGAAAGAAGAAAGAAGATTCTTTTTTCGGGATGATGATGAAGAGAAATCTGAGACGAAAAATCAGACATACAGGACCATCCGTCCAGAAGGATAAAGGGACCCAGGAAGGAAGCCTCCAAGTCAAAGACGAAACCATCACACTGCCTACATTTCTAGAAGATTTCAACTCAGTCGGGATTTAATGATACAATATGATAGTTAGATTAAAAGGCAGACAAGTTTTTTTTTTTTTTTTAAAAAAAAGAGGTAGCCAGGCATGGTGGCTCATGCCTGTAAGCTTCAGCCTATGAAGCGGCCGGGGCTAGGGATCGTAGTTCAAGTCCCGCCTGGGGCCCGTAGCGAGACCTAGTTCCAAAAAATAGCTCGGTGTGGTGGCGTGCGCCTGTAATCCCAGCTACCTGGGAAGCTGAGACTGGGGATTGCTTGAGTCTGTGGCACCCCGGGCAATGAGAGCCTGTGGTTCCACGGACAAAAGTAGCAAGACCTAGTCTCAAAAAAAAAAAAAATAATAAAAAATAAAAAATAAAAAAAGAGGTAATCATTAACTCCAGGGAAAACAAAAGGTTCTACAAGAAAGAAGAGAACCGCAGAGAACAGTGCTTGGCTCAGCTTTAAATGATATTTACATAGTTATAATATTGCAAACACTGACCACTGATTTGACAAAATGGATGACAACTAGATTGAGAGGAAAGGGAATAGGGAAATTCATTGTATAAGTAGTGAACTGGGGCTCTTCCATAGCAGAAAGTCAATACAATCTCAAACAGGAAAAAAACTCAAGAACTACAAGTGTGTCATGTATAAACAGGGAGGTAAATAAGTAAAAGAAACAGTCAAAGAACTGAAAGTGCTTGCCCTTTGGGAATATATCAGAAATGGAAGACAGTTGGCAGTGGAGTCCACTGTTTTTCATTAGACGCTTACGCCCACTATTGTACTTTAGGGCTATGTACATCTATAACCAGATCAAGAAAATTAAATTTAAAGTAAAAAGACGTTACGGGTCAAACATATCCTCTGCCAGATTGTAGTAAATGTCAATATATATTATCTGCATACATTTTACTATATGGCCCTCCAATTATAGCGTGATATTACCTTAGACAAAATTAAGCAGGGTGAATAATTCAAGCTTATGAGGCAGCCTCTGTCTACTCGGGAGTCCAGCACTGCCCTCCTGCCCAGCTACAGAAATGCACCAAACGCTAGTGAGGCATGCCCCACTAATTGTTTTCTGATGGCCTGCCAGCTTTGTGGCAAGGTCCCAACAACCAGGACTAAGACAGTGTTAGAGATGACAACCCTTTTTAGCCTCTTTTCTGTGTGGAATAGAAGAGACCATTAAAAAAAAAAAACTGTCCTTTAGAAGGTCCACAGAGACACAGCAAATGCTCTAGACACATTTTAAAGCCTTACTAAGCATTGGGGAACCCAAGGCAGAAGCTTCTGAGTGCCTCACCAGGAGATGATGGGGTCAGAAGTTCAACCACAGGGCTTAGAAAATAATGTGGTTTTCTGGTTTATTGGAGGATGGATGGATGGATGGATGGATGGATGGATGGATGGATGGA
>PVHY01033754.1:0-10911 GCA_004024945.1 Uropsilus gracilis
CGGGCCCAGCTCTGCTACCTCCACTGCTGTGGGCAAGGCGCTGAGCGGAGCCTCAGTCTCCCTACATGCACAGTCAGGGCCCTAGTCAGAGGCTGACTTCCAGCATTTCCAGGTTCCTGAGAAAGATGAGGAGCGACAGGGGAGATGTTGGAGAGGATGAGCCACTCCCCTTTGAGAAAAGATGTTTTCTGTGTGATTTGTTCCCTTGTTTCTTGGCAACAATGTGATCATGAGGTATCACAGGGACATCCGGGGACACTGTGGGGTCAGCGTGGCAGTCAGCAAAGGCTGCCTCGGTCAGTGTGGTCTCCGGTCAGCTGATCATGTGCAACGTGATGACACAAGGGGCCTGAAAGCCAGTGACACCACTTCTGTGCTCTTGTACCCCTGACCTTGTACTACCAAAATCAACCCTGAAAGCCAGTCTTGCCCTAAAGGGATGAGACACAGTTGTCCCTGTTGGGAATCCTTAGTTCGCAGGGTCACTAGTCCTCCCTTTGCCTTTCTCTGAATTGGCTCCCTTCTCCCCGCATGGGGACAAAGGAGATATGCTGTTCCCACAGGTTAGCCATGCTGTTGGTAGAAAAGAATTCTAATACTTCCTGTGAATTCTGAACCTAACTCTATACTTGTGATCCATGCATCTCTCCAGGCTGGGATGCAGGTATATCACGGTATACATGGTATGTGTGTGTGTGTGTGTGTGTGTGTGTGTGTGTGGTGTGTTGACCTGTCAGTCTGCTTCTTTCTGAATCATGTGTCTAAGGAGCAGAGCTGGGACGTTGTTAATAGGAGGAGGGGTAAAAGTCCTGGACAGGCAAGTCTAGAAGCGTCCACCCCATGGGACTAAGATATGACCTCTGATGTTGCTTTGCCTGCATCCACAGAGCACGGTGATGCGAGAATGCTGGCATTTGGGTTGCTTTGCTGTATTTCTCACCATAAGCTGATTTCCACTATCGGGTCACTATTCTTTTTCTTCTTCTTTTACTCTTTAAGCCTAAGCTCTCATTTCACAGATGAGGAAACTGAGACCCAGAGCATTTCAGGAACTTCCCTGAGACCTACCAAGTTTGAAGTGTAATTCGCCGGGGTCTTCTGGCTCCCTGGGGCTCTGACCATGGTTTCCAACAGGCCTGTCCCCTCCCCCACCCTTCTGAGGGCTCTGCCAGACCACTGTGCTCTGCCCTCCCCATCCCTGCTCACACACAGTCCACCCACAGGAACTCCATGAGGTCACGAGTGCCTAAGTCCTCCAAGATGTACGGCACGCTGAGGAAGGGCTCTGTCTGCCCTGACCCCCGGCCACAGCAAGTCAAGAAGATCTTCGAAGCGCTGAAGAGGGGCCTCAAGTAAGGACAGACTGCCGCTGGCTGGGCAGTATGGCGGGGTCTTCTCACCAGAGGCCACAGGGACTCCTGGTGACCTCATGGGGCTCTATGCTTGAGACTTGTTTGGGGTCAACAGCACCCCCTTCTTTCCGGGATCCCAACCCCCGAGTGAGGGACTGCCTGGCAGAGGGGTTGTCAATGGGCCCAGAGGGACGAGTGGTCTTTCTGGAGCATTGTCCTTCCGTGATGGAGCAGGACTGGCCCCCACCCTGGCCCCCAAGTCCAACCCCAGGTTTCCCATCCACATCTCTCTGCTTGGGAAACACCAGCCCATGATTATCTCTATGCCTTCTGGAACAGGTCCTCAGAGTCCTCTCTGGGCCTTGGCCCCAGTTCCAGACGGCAGGGTGACCTGCTCATCCAAGATGCAGCCTGCACCGCCATCCTCCCCTCACAGGGGTGGAGCTGCTTCCAGACTTGGGTTTGGCCTCTTCCCTCCCTGTGGCCCTGTGCTGGGTTACCTGCTAGCTTCGGGGCTCAGTTTGCCTTTCTCTGAAATGGGTATAATTACAGTGGGACCCGCTCATGGGGGATCAACTGAGAGCTTCCCTTGATGCACAGCAGCCCTTGGTGTGGGGTCTGGGGGCCGAGCAAGCTTGTGGGTGGCTAGAAGGGTGGGGGGAACAGCCCTGTCCTGCCTTCTGGGCCCTGAGACCACCACAGCTTTCGGTGCTGGGGTGCCTTCCCCCCAGAGCTCCGTCACCCCGTTCCTCCTCTTCCCATTCCCTTGCAAACTCTCGCTCTTTGTTCTCTCCCCAGGGAGTCCCTGTGCATCCAGCAGGCTGAGCTGGACTACCTGTCCGGACGCCACAAGGACACGCGCAGGAACTCCAGGCTGGTGAGTGCCCCAGGCATCCCGGGTGCTGAGAGGCCCCGCCCCCACTGCGCCATGGGTGGGAGTCTGTCTCGGAGCTCAGGCCGAGGAGCAGACTTTATCTGGGAACGAGTGGCTTCCTTGTGACCCTGCTGAGTGACCTTCCGGGCCTGGGACACCTCTCCCCACCTGCAGCGGGCTTGCCCTTTCCATCTGGGCTCAGGGGGACAACGGGGGGTGAGGGTATGTTTCCAGGGGGTGATTTTATAGTCCGTGGCCCTCGGCTACCCCGCAGGAGTGTAGCTTGTGGGAGGCCAGGAAGGTGGGTGACACCTTGAGTCTGGAGTGTGTGACAGACGCCAACGCTGTCCCTGGTCACGTCTGCATGGGTCCCCTAGCACCCACTGACTTGGGAGCTTCCCTGCCATCTCGCAGGTGGCACCTCTGAGCCTGCTCGGGGCTGCCCAGCCCGGGCAGAGCTGGACTTAGCCAAGCACCAAGGCTGAACCCGAACAAACAAGCGCAGGAGACCAAGTAGCTCGGATGTGCATATGAACTCACGTCGCTTCTTAGTACAAGGACACCCCAGCCAATCTTCGGGAGGCAGGGACGCTGGGGACGTTGTGATTGATGGGAAATGGGAGTGTAGGAGGGTATCCTGTGCTTGATCCACTCACACAGCCTGACCCCCAGCTCAGGGAACCCCCGCCCCCCCAGCAGAAGCCGCTTTCTTCCCCGCCTGGGGAAGCCCCTCCCTCCGCCTCCCTCCATCCTGCGACCGCTGTGACGTGAAAACCCACCCTGTCCTTAACGGCATCAAACTTCTAGGCCATGGTGCCCTTGCCAGCCCCTCGTGCCAGGGCCCTCCCCCAAAGTGCCCAAGCCCACAGCAGGGCACCCCTGGATCAAGGCACTGGAAAAATGGGTGGAGAAGCAAATCTTTCCATCCCAATAGCGTCCAGCCACCCCCGCACGCTGGCTCCGGCCAAGTGCCCGGGACGCGTGGGCCAGTCTCACGCAGGTGCCAGCTTCTCAGCCGGGTGTGCAGGCCTGTCTTGACTCGGGCGGGTGGGCAGGTGGGCGCAGAGGAGGGAAGGGGCTCTGTCAAGACCCTGCCCCTGTTCGCAGCCCGTGCCCCACATCCACCCTCCGCCTCGTGGTCCTCAAATCCCTGTCTCTCCCAGTTCTAGGAGCAGCCTGGAGGCGGCACAGATAATTCCCATTTCACAGATGGGCACTCAGAGACTGGGGACGGGCGAGACATCAGGGTGGGGACCCGCCTCCCTGGACACTGCTGGTTCTCGGCACCCGTGGGCCCCTTCTTCCCAAAGGCTTGGGCACGGTCCTCTCTCCTTATTTCCTAAATGCAGTTTTAATGTCACAACCCCACGCATGCAATGGCATATAAATACTCACACGGGAAACACAGAGCTTTTGGGGGGCTGAATCCAGCTTTTCTTTTGGTTGGACACCTTCCCCTCCCTTCACTCCCCCCCCAACCCTTGAAAACCAAGCCGGGAGTGGTGATGCACACCTGTTGTCCAAGCACTGGGAGGCAAGAGGCTTGGGACTGCTTGAGTTCATGGGTTCGAGACTACCCCAGACAACATAGCGAGACCTGGTCTTGAAAGAGCAGCCAGGTTCCGTGGCGGGCGCCTGTAATCCCAGCTACCTGGGAGGCTGAGGCTGGGGATCGCTTGAGTCCGTGAGATCAGGACAACCCTGGGCAACACAGCAAGACCTGGTCTCGAGAAAAAGAAAACCACCAACATTTCTGTTTCCCCACTTTCTCCCGAGTCACGTGATCACGTAAACACACACAAACACACCTCGAGCGTGAGTCAGAGTCACCGTACAAAGGGGGCATCAGGGCACACTCTCTCGGGGGACCTGCCTTCCCTTCCTGGCCGCTGCCAGCCTGTGAAGGCCCCGAGGCCCAGGACGGGTGACCCCATCTACGGGACTAAACACAGCCTGTGTCTGTAAACAAAGCTCCTTCACTCGGCCCCACCCGCCACTTACTCTGTCCTGGCTGCTTTGGTGTCACAGCGGCCCAGACGACAGGGCTCCACAAAGCCTGAAATATTTACTGCCCGCTCCGTCACCCACAGATGGAAGTGTGTCTCCCCCGCTGCACCCTGGCGGGCACAGTGGAAACACCTTCCTGAGGCTGGCACGCCTGGGTGGCGCCCACCTCTCCACCCTCTGTTCTTCGGGTCATGGCTGAAGTCACCCCTTAAAGTCCGGGATACACAGCCAGGCCAGGATGTCCACCCCGGCGTCTGCACCAGCTCGTGCCCTGGGCCAGGTCCGGTCGGCTGGCCGGGGGCCCTGGGGGGCGGCGCGTTGGCTCCCCACCCGGCACCTGGGCATTTGGCCTGGCAGGTCTTGGCGGGGCTTAGGCTCCTCACACCTCCCCCCCTCTCTCTGACAGGCTTTCTATTACGACCTGGACAAGGTGAGTGGGCTCCTGTCCTGAGGGACGCCGGGAGGGCCGCTGCCTGGCTCCATCCTTGGCCGTCCTACGGGAGAAATGCCCGCCTCCCCTCCCTACTTCGCAAGTGGGGAAACTGAGGCTCAGCAGTGCGCCTTCTTCAGGGCTGGTGAGAAGGTGGCCTGGCTGTGCCGCTGGGGCCTAGGGGAGGGTGGCAGGGGCTGGGGCCTGGCGGGAGGCCCGGGTGGCTGTCACAGCCTTTCTCTCTCCCTGGGAGTAGCAGACACGCTCCGTGGAGAGGTACATTCGGAAGATGGAGTTTCACATCAGCAAGGTCAGTCCGCTTCCGGGCTGCGGGGCGGGGGTGGGGCGGTCTCTGCCGGAGCCTGGGGATAGGCAGGGCCAAGGCTCCCAGAGGGGCTGGGACGGGTCTCTGCTAGATTGGGGGGGAAGTTCCTCTGGGGTAGATGGGCCCAGAGGAAGCCACAGGTGAACAGGGACGGTGGGGGTCCAGCCCTAACATGGGGCTGGGGCGGCTGGGGCTCCTCCAGGGATGGGGTATTTAGGATGATGAGTCAGACTCAGTCTTCGAGGGCTGGGAAGGCCCAGCCCAGGGTTCCTGTTGTTTAGGTGGGAGAGTAGCGGCCCAGAGGGGCAGGGAACGGGCAAGGTCATGCAGCAAGTCCTTTCGAGTCTGCAAACTGTCCTACCTGCTCCTCTTGGCGGCAGGTGGGGGTGGGAGGTGGTAACTGTCCGCAGCCCACCCAGCTCCCGTTTCACAGTTGCAGAACTGCATGGAGGGTGGGCAGTGACGTCATCACGTGTGCGTCTCATTGGTTCCCACTGTGCACCAACTGCGTGCCCGTCTGTGCCAGGCGCTGGGCACTCCTAGGGGACAGGACAGGCACGGCCCCACCCCGGGCCCCTAGGTTCTGGGGGCTGGACCCTCAGCGGCCGGGAAGCTCAGGGTCCGGGGGGGAAGCTGGGCGGGCAGGGCTGGGCCTTGCGGCTCTGTCTGGGCAGTGCCCACCCCGTGCCCCCCCAGGTGGACGAGCTCTACGAGGGCTACTGCATCCAGTGCCGCCTGCGGGACGGCGCCTCCAACATGCAGCGGGCCTTCTCCCGGCGCCCGCCCAGTCGCGCCTCCCGCGAGAGCCTGCAGGAGCTGGGCCGCAGCCTGCAGGAGTGCACGGAGGTGGGCCGGCGCCCGGGGTGGGGCGCGGGGTGCAGCCCAGTCCCCAGGGAGGCATCGCTCTCTGCCCTCGGCCTCTGTCCGGCAGGGTCTGTGCGGGGCCGCCTGGCCTGGCCCGGGGCGGGCGGCTGAGCCACCTGTGTGGGCTTTGCAGGACATGTGGCTCATCGAGGGCGCCCTGGCCGTGCACCTGGGCGAGTTCCACGTCCGGATGAAAGGTACCAGGCTGCGCGGAGGGCGGAGGCCGGGCTGAGCTGGGTGCCAGGCCTCCTGGGGGCCTGGGCCTCCTGCCCAGGGCGGGTCACCATCCCGGGGAGCCTGTCCAAGCCCCGGCATTGGTACCGGTGTGACCCGGGACGTTGGACAGCCCTGCCCCCTCTCCAAGTTGGGCGTGAGGGCCTGGGCCCGTCGTCATCCTGGGCCGCCATGGCAGCCTTGCCCCCCACCCTGGAAGCTGACACCCACATTCGGAAGGGGGTCCCCTGTGAGGGCCAGGACCCCGAGGGCGGAGAGGCCAAGAGCCCATCTCTGTGTTCCAGGCTTGGTGGGCTACGCACGCCTCTGTCCCGGAGACCAGTATGAGGTACGGCACCCCAGGGTGCCCCAGCAGGCCCTCGGGGGTGGGAGCCACTGGGCACCAGGGTCCCCTCCTGCCCACCTGGGGCAGCCAGTCAGTCCTTCCGGGTTTTGCCCACAGGTGCTCATGCGCCTGGGCCGCCAGCGCTGGAAGCTGAAGGGCCGGATCGAGTCGGACGACAGCCAGACGTGGGACGAGGAGGAGAAGGCGTTCACCCCCAGCCTGCACGACAACTTCGAGATCAAGGTGGTCCTGAGTGCCTGGGGGTGGGGCCTAGGGGCCTGGGGGCGGGGCCTGGGGGCGGGGCCTGAGCACCTGGGGGCGGGCCTGGGCACCCAGCCATGCTGGCACACCACCCTCAACTCTGTACCCCCAGGTGACTGAGCTGCGGGGCCTGAGCTCGCTGGCCGTGGGCACAGTGACGTGCGATATCACCGACTTCTTCCTGACCAGGCCGCAGGTCATCGTGGTGGACATCACAGAGCTGGGCACCATCAAGCTGCAGCTGGAGGTGCTGTGGAAGTGAGTGGAAGCTGACTCCCTCCCCGGCCCAGTTGCCCAGGCCAGGGCCAGCCAGAGACCCACCCAGAGGGGCTGCCCTGCAGAGCCCAGCCATGGAGGGCCTCACTACCCCCCCCCCCCGGTGGCTGGCTGTGCCCTAGCAGTCACCCACAGACAGGGCGGCTATGCTGGTTTCCCCTCCAGGAGGGGTCTGACCCTTCCCAGCAGCCCACACCCTGGACAGGCAAGTTGTGTCCTGCTGGCCCACAGCAGCGCTGGACAGGCTGGGAAGGCTTCCGCGGAAGTACTCAGAGCCATTGAGCTCCAGGACCCCGTGGTCACGCTGGGAGTGCCCGGGCCATGGGCAGATGAGAGCATGCACTTATCTCAAGGCAGAGAAGCCCCCAGGCTGCAGAGACCCCCCCCAACTGTCCTTAGCCTCACGGATTCCACACGGCCACCTGCAGTCCCGCCTTGAGTGTGGCCGACGTGTGTCTCTCTACAGGGCTGAGGGCTTGAGAGGGATGGGGATGTGGGTTACCCAGAAACTGGCAGAACACGGTGTCCCCCACTGGCCTCTGGACTCCAAGGGAAGCTGTAAAGGGGGCGTTCACTGTGCAGTGGCCCCTCGCTGCCCCTCACCACCAGGCTGAGGGCACTCAGGTTGCTGGGCATCTGAGAAGTGTTTTCCAGAGGGGTGGCGTGGGGGAGCTGGAGACCCCAGGCTGTGACTCCCCCAGCCCTGGCCCCCACCTCCATTTGCCCTGAAGTCCACGGGGACAGCGTGTCTGTGGAGTCCCTCTTACCCTGTAAGACCAGGCGAGGGAAGCCTGGGTGTGAGTTCGGTTCTGTCCCTGGTCATCGTTCGTGGCCTCGGCCTCCCTGGGGCGTATCTCTTGCCCTGTCAGTGCCTGTCCAGCCACAGTCATCGGGAGGGTCCACAGTACGTGTGGAAGGCCTGGCAGAGCCCCTCCCCCACCACAAGTGCCCCTTCCCCACACTGAGGAGGAGGGCCGTGACTGTACACTGGCACAACGCCCTAGAAACACAGGGCCCCCCCGGGCACGGATGACACTCTGCCTCTGGTCTCTCTTCCAGCCCGTTTGACAGCGAGAACTGCCTGCTGTCACCCGCGCCCATGGGCAAGTTCTCCTTGGGCAGCCGGAAGGGCTCCTTATACAACTGGACCCCCCCGAGCACCCCCAGCTTCCGGGAGAGATACTACCTGGTAAGCAAGCTGGCTTGGGGATGCCCAGGCCCAGCATGGGCAGCAGGCTGAGCCACATGGCTTGTGAACTTGGAGACCGAGGCCCCTCTGGGTGAAGCCAACTCTGCCCAGTGGCCCGTGAGGGGTCATCCTGGGTCTTTCACTGTCCTTTTCCTTCCTCGTCACCACCCCTCCATCCCGGGGATTCTGATCAAGGTCCTGGATTTGGCTGGTTTCCCGGGAAGCTTAGAATGGGGTTTTCTATAAAGTTCTATCCCTAGTCCTGGTCTTGACCTCCAGCTCACTTATTCACACTTGAGTATGTTCTCAGTCGTCATACCTGACAGAGTGGGAGGCCTCTTTCCGGGGCCCTTTGGAGATGCGGCTCCTTAGCACCAGCCTGTTGTCAGCTTCTTCCATATCCTGGCAGAAAACCCCTCACGACCCAGGAGCAAGCGCATCTGCTCCCGCAGCCTTTACTCCACAGCTGCCCTTCTAGCCTGGGCCTGGTTTGGACACTGTTCTCTCGCTTCCCGGGGGCCTTTCTGCCCGTTTGCACAGCGTGGGGAGTCGCCTTTGGCTGCAGTGTCTGTATTGAATGACACACGCGGTGGTTTCGGTTGCTTGCAGTGACCAGCCCAGGGCCACACTGGCCTAACATCGGCAGCGCGTGGTGTATTATGTGGTCTGCCACCGTCCCGCTGCAGGGGCATCCTGAGGCTGTGCCGGGCATGGGCAGTGGAGATCATGCTGAGGGGGGCACCAACTCACTGTCAATGAGCCAAACAGGGAGGAGCCCAGGGGAGAGTAATGCTGAGCTGCACGAGCAAAGCTTGGTCCCCCTCAGAGCTCTGGGGGCGAAGGCTTTTCAGAAACCCCCCAACTGTGTGTTTCAGTGAAGCTCTCGTCTCGCCCTGGTGGGGCTGGAGTACCTGAGCTAAAGGTCATCTGCGGTCACATCCTTTGTGTCTCCTGTTCCGCCAAGGCTGGGGCTCAGCGCGGGGCTCAGGGCTTCTCAGCACTCAGGTTGTATCATTCAGCTGCTTCTACGCCCCGTGAGTCCCTGAAGCCATCTTGGCAGCAAAGTGAGACGGTTCTTTTCCCTTTGGTGGCTCAGGGCTGAGAGTAAGTTAGCCATTTGACCTCAGCTTCAGTGGCACCTGAGTATGGGTCTGAGGGGGCAAGAGCACCAGCTACAGAGAACACATGGTAAAGAATGTGCCAGGCAGAAAGCAGCATCAGTGCAAAGGCCCTGAGGTAGGAAGGTGTGAACGAGTCCAGAAAGTGTAAGACGTGAGGAAGTTTCTGGGTCTGGAGAACAGTTAGAGGAGTACTGGGGGACAAAGACAGGGAGGTTACGCGTCACAGTCCCCTTGGAGGACCTCAGGCACCCGAGATTGTAGATGTGTCTGTGGGCGGCCCTCTGGGGGCTTGTTTGGTCCTGGGGTGGCCCGTGACACTCCCCCCCCACTCCCCTCTCCAGTCTGTCCTGCAGCCACCAGCACAGCAGAACTTGCTTCTGGGGGGCCCGAAGGCCACCTCCATCCTCAGCTACCTATCCGACAGTGACCTTCGGGGCCCTGGCCTGCGCAGCCGGAGTCAGGAGCTGCCGGAGATGGATTCCTTCAGCTCCGAGGACCCCCGGGACACCGAGACCAGCACGTCGGCCTCCACCTCTGATGTGGGGTTCTCACTCTTGGCCGTGGGCCCCAGCACCTCCATTGAAGAGGAGGCCCAGGAAGACCCCCCGCCCCCCGGCCTGCGGCCAGAGCTGAACTGCCTGGCGGGAAGCTCGTTTGTGGAGCAGCCTGGATGGCGGAATCTGGACGCAGGGAGCCCCAGTCTGCCCCAGGGCACCCCATGCCACTGCCAGCCTCTCTCTGGCAGCCAAAAAGGTCACGAGGAAGGAGAACCAGAGGACGGGGTGCAAGGGCTTGGGGCCACCCTCGAGAGGCCCCTGCAGGAGGTGCTGGACTTGCTGAGGGCCTCAGACCCTGCCCAGCCCCAGCTCCAGGAGCTGGAAAACCAGGTTCTCGGCTTCAGGCACCGACTGAAGGTAGGTTCGCCCCTGGCCGGGCGGCCAGCCCGCTGTGCGCATGTTCCTAGGGTGGGGCGGAGATGCGGGGGACGGACAGCCCGGGGCTGCATCTTGCCCTCGCCCCTGTGTGGTCCGGGGGCACCATGTCTCCTCTCAGGGCCTCGCTTGGCTCAGCTGTCCAGCGGGGACAGCGCTCCTCCTCAGCATGGAGGAGGCCTGTAGGCGGAGACAGCGCTTAGAGTGGACTCCACACCCGGCAGACCTGGCCCCACCGCGGGTCTTCTGTGGGTGCGGGTGGGGCTGCAGCTCCGCGCTCAAGCCCCAAACCTGCTGGGGGTCCTTGGGGGTCACGTCTACCTCTGCCAAAATCCCTAAACAGTTACATACCCCACCTGGGCTCTTCTGGACGGGTCACACGCCAGGGCTGTTCTGGGTGGTTCGGAGCAGTGCTGGCTCGACAGACTATTCTTTCGGCTTATATTTAAATGCAGGGACAATGACTGCGTAATAGCCCCTACTTAATTCATCCACGAAGCCACCCGCTTGCGTGTAGCACCCGCACAGGCACTGTACAGCGGGACGCTGACAGTGGCCAACAGGGGCCCACAGGACTCTGACTCAGGGTACTGACGCTGCTGAACTGCCCTCTTGGAAATCAGCTTCGGTGGTTCCAACCACGTCCCAGCCCCTCCCCGTTCTAGCCCACCCCTGCTCCAGCCCCGCCCCGTTCCAGCTCCGCCCCTTTCTAGCCCCACCC
>PVHY01033755.1:0-10911 GCA_004024945.1 Uropsilus gracilis
CAGTCCCGTTGGTTGTTTTCATTTTTTATTTGTTTGTTTGATTTTCCCTATATCCCTCATATAAGTGAGACCATCCTGTACTTCTCTTTTTCTTTTTGGCTTATTTCTGCTAATATGAGTCTTTCTAGTTCCATCCAGGTTGCTGCAAATGACATGTGTTTGTCCTCCTTGATGGATGCGTAGTATTCCATCGTGTATACGTACCACATTTTTTTTAGCCAATCATCCGTTTGGGGGCATTTGGTTTGTTTCCAATTCTTTGCAACTGTAAACAGGGCTGCAATGAACATGGGTGTACATGTGTCCTTTTGAATTAATGTCTTCATGTTCTCTGGGTATATTCCTAGTAGTGGGATTGCTGGGTCGAATGGTAAGTTCACATTCAATTGTTTGTCTTTCTTTTTTTTAATTGTTCATTCCTTTTATTCTTCTGCAGGTTTTGCTCTTAGGGCTTTTTTCAGGATTTCTTGGAGAGAAGGTTTGGTGATGGCAAATTTCTGTAGGCTTTATTTGTCTGAGAAGGTTCTGGTTTTTCCTTCATAAAGGAAGGACAGCTTTGCTGGGTAGAGTATTCTTGGTTGACACTTTTTGTGCTTTGAAGATATGACACCATTCTCTCCTTGCCTGGAGTATCTCCTCTGAGAAATCTGAGGTCAGTCAGATCGGTTTACCTTTGTAGGTTATCTGTTTCCTCTCTCTTGTTATTCTCATAATTTTTTCTTTATCTTTAACTTTTGTAACTTTTACTATGATGTGTCTTGCTGTGTTTCTTCTTCCATTAAAATAGATTGGTGTCCTTTTTGCTTCAGGTATGTCTATTTTCATTTCTTTCTTCAGATTTGGGGAATTTTCCTCCATTATTTCATTGAAGAGCCTTTCAGATCCTATGTCTTTTTCTTCCCCATCTGGTATTCCAATTATTCTTATATTTGTTTTCTTTAGGGTATCTGACAGATCTCTGATTTTTCTTCTGTTTTCTTATTCTGCTTTACTCTCCCTTCCTCTATCTTTGTTCTCTCTACTTCTGTATCCTCTAGTGTACCGATTCTTTCCTCTATTTCTTCTAATCTGCTTTCCTGGCTCTTCCCTGCATTCTTGAGTTCTTTTATTTCTCATTTTATGCATTGCATCTCCTGTAGTTTCTTATTTAGTGTTTCAATTTCATTTTATGTATGTTGATGATGTTGCCCATTTTACTGCATTCTTGCTTACATTTTTGTACTACTTAATTTTTGTACTCTTAATACAAAAGCCAGCTCTTTTGGGCTTTGGGGTGGAAGCTGTTGGCAGTCAAGACAGCTGTCCCAGCCCCAGGGTCTGGAAAGGCACCTCCAGTTCAAACCCACTCAGTTCAGCCTTAACCTGGCTGGGAAGGCTTCTTTCGGTTGCAAACAGCAGTCCCCCTGCTTTCTCACAGGACAGTTTCCTTGGCAACCAGGTGCTGCCTGATTCTCAGGATTTTCAATGAAAACAATGGTTTTAAATAAGTGCCAGACATCAAGAACCTTAGAGGTGGAAGTGATATGAACTGATATTCTCTACTACTCCTTGATGTGTACAATATAGAGAAATTTGATCCCCAAACAACAAAGTAGAGAGAAATTACAGTAAGATATAAATATCTTCTTGGGAATCTGTTAGAGTTCAGGAGCGTTCATGCTGAAAACAAAGGCAGTTCACTTGAAAGGCCAAAATCCGCAGAATCTTGAATGAAAATATGGGTTTGTAATAAGTGCTCCAAATCACGAAACTTAAGAAGTGCAAGTGAGATGTAAAGGTATTCGATACCCTGCTTCAATTGTACAATGTGGAGCGAAATGATCCCTAAACTACAAAGTACAAAGAAGTTACATTAAGATATAAACAGGTCCTTGGGATCCGACTCGTCTTATCAGCGATCACGCTGAACATGCTGGCAGTTCGCCAGAAAGGACGAAATCCTCAGAATTTTGAATGAAAACAAGGGTTTGTAATAAATACTAGAAATCATGAAACCTAAGAGGTAGAGGTGACATGGACTAGTATTCTCTTCTTCTCGTTGAAGGGTACAACAGAGAGGGATTTCATCTCTATATCGAAGTACAGAGAAGTTACAGTGAGATATAAACTTCTGCTTTGGAGTCTGTGTCAATTCAGGAGCGTTCTCGCTCAAAACGCTGCCAGTTCGCCAGAAAGGCCGAAATCGGGAGTAGTTTAAGTGAAAACTCGCTTTAGTAAGAAGTGCTACAAATCATGAAACTTAAGTGCTGCATGTGAGATGGACTCATTATCTACTCTCCTCCATAAAGTGTACAATATGAAGAGAATTCATCACTGAAAACCAAAGGACAGACAAGTTGCATAGAGATATAAAGTTTTCCTATAAGCCTGCTTTGTCTCAGGAGCTTTCTTGCTAATTATGCTGGCAGTTCGCCTGAAAGGCTGAATTCCTCAGGATTTTGAATGAAAAAAGGGTTTGTAAGAAGTGCTAGAATTCATGACACTTAAAAGGTAGAGGTGAGATGGACTGGTATTCTCTTCTACTCTTTGAAGGGTACAACAGACAGGGATTTCATCTCTCTACATCAAAGTACAGAGAAGTTACACTGATATATAAACTTCTGCTTTGGAGTCTGTGTCAATTCAGGAGTGTTATCACTGAAAACGCAGCCAGTTCGCAGAAAAGCCAAAATAGGCAGAGTTTAAATGAAAACAAGGGTATGTAATAAGTGCTATAAATCATGACTCTTAAAAGGTAGCATTGAAATGGATTGGTATTTTCTTCTACTCCTTGAAGGGTACAACAGACAGGGATTTCATCTCTATATATCAAAGTACAGCTAAGTTACAGTGAGATATAAACTTCTGATTTGGAGTCTTTTTGAAATCAGGAGCATTCCGACTGAAAACGCTGGCCATTTGTGTGAAAGGCGGAAATCCTCAGGATTTTGAAAGAAAACTCCGTTTAGTAAGAAGTGCTACAAATCATGAACCTTAAGTGCTGCTTGTGAGATGGACTCATTATCTACTCTCCCCCCTAAAGTGTACAACATGAAGAGAATTCATCTCTCCACATCTAAGGACAGAAAATTTGCAGCAAGATATAAGTTCTCCTTAGGAGCCTGCTTTGTCTCAGCAGCGTTCTCGCTGAATATGCTGGCATTTCGCCAGAAAGGCTGAAATCGGCTGGAGTTTGAATGAAAACAAGGGTTTGTAATAAGTGCTAGAAATCATGACACTTAAAAGGTAGAGGTGAGATGGTCTGGTATTCTCTTCTACTCCTTGAAGGGTACAACATACAGGGATTTCATCTCTCTACATCAAAGTACAGAGAAGTTACAGGGAGATATAAACTTCTGCTTTGGAGTCTGTTTGAATTCAGGAGCGTTCTGGCTGAAAAGGCTGGCCGTTTGCATGAAAGATGGAAATCCTCAGGATTTTGAAAGAAAACTCTGTTTAGTCAGAAGTGCTACAAATCATGAACCTTAAGTGCTGCTTGTGAGATGAACTCATTATCTACTCTCCTCCATAAAGTGTACAACATGAAGAGAATTCATCTCTCCACATCTAAGGACAGACAAGTTGCAGCAAGATATATGTTCTCCTTAGGAGCCGCTTTGTCTCAGCAGCGTTCTCGCTGAATATGCTGGCATTTCTCCAGAAAGGCTGAAATCGGCTGGAGTTTGATGGAAACAAGGGTTTGTAATAAGTGCTAGAAATCATGACACTTAAAACGTAGAGGTGAGATGGACTGGTATTCTCTTCTACTCCTTGAAGGGTACAACATACAGGGATTTCATCACTCTACATCAAAGTACAGAGAAGTTACAGTGAGATATAAACTTCTGCTTTGATGTCTGTGTCAATTCAGGAGCGTTCTCGATGAAAACGCTTCCAGTTCACCAGAAAGTCCGAAATAGGCAGGAGTTTAAGTGAAAACTCGCTCTAGTAAGAAGTGCTACAATTCATGAAACTTAAGTGCTGCATGTGAGATGGACTCATTATCTACTCTCCTCCCTAAATTGTACAACATGAAGAGAATTCATCTCTCCACATCTAAGGACAGACAATTTGCAGCAAGATATAAGTTCTCCCTAGGAGCCTGCTTTGTTTCAGCAGCATTCTCGCTGAATATGCTGGCATTTTGCCAGAAATGCTGAAATTGGCTGGAGTTTGAATGAAAACAAGGGTTTGTAATAAGTGCTAGAAATCATGACACTTAAAAGGTAGAGGTGAGATGGACTGGTATTCTCTTCTACTCCTTGAAGGGTACAACATACAGGGATTTCATCTCTCTACATCAAAGTACAGAGAAGTTACAGGGAGATATAAACTTCTGCTTTGGATTCTTTGACAATTCTCAAGGGTTCTCGGAAAAAACGCTGCCAGTTCGCCAAAAAGGCCGAAATAGGCAGAGTTTAAATGAAATCAAGGGTTTGTAATAAGTGCTAGAAATCATGACACTTAAAAGGTAGAGGTGAGATGGACTGGCATTCACTTCTACTCTTTGAAGGGTACAACAGAGAGGGATTTTATCTCTCTACATAAATAAACAGAGAAGTTACAGTGAGATGTATACTTCTGCTTTGATGTCTGTGTCAATTCAGGAGCGTTCTCGATAAAACGCTGCCAGTTCGCCAGAAAGTCCGAAATAGGCAGGAGTTTAAGTGAAAACTCGCTTTAGTAAGAACTGCTACAATTCATGAAACTTAAGTGCTGCATGTGAGATGGACTCATTATCTACTCTCCTCCATAAAGTATACAACATGAAGAGAATTTATCTCTCAACATCAAAGGACAGACAAGTTGTAGCAAGATATAAAGTTCTCCTTAGGAGCCTGCTTTGTCTCAGCAGCGTTCTCAATAAATATGCTGGCAGTTCGCCTGAAAGGCCGAATTCCTCAGGATTTTGAATGAAAAATGGGTTTGTAATAAGTGCTAGCAATCACGACACTTAAAAGGTACAGGTGAGACGGACTGGTATTCTATTCTACTCTTTGAAGGGTACAATACAAAGGTATTTCATCTCTCTACATCAAACTACAGAGAAGTTACAGTGAGATATAAACTTCTGCTTTGGAGTCTGTTTGAATTCAGGAGCGTTCTGGCTGAAAAGGCTGACCGTTTGCGTGAAAGAAGGAAATCCTCAGGATTTTGAAAGAAAACTCCGTTTAGTCAGATGTGCTACATATCATGAACCTTAAGAGCTGTATGTGAGATGAACTCATTATCACTCTCCTACATAAACAGTGTTTTCAGCCTGAACGCCTCTGATTTCAAGCAGACTCCAAATAAGAAATGTATATCTTGCTGTAACTTCTCTGTACTTTGATGTATAAAGAAGAAATCTCTCTCAGTTGTACCCCTCAAGGAATAGAAGAGATTAACAGTTCATCTCACATCTACCTCTTAAGTTTCTTGATTTTAACACTTATTACAAACCCTTGTTTTCCTTCAAAATCAGGGGATTTCGGCCTGGCAGGCGAACAAACAGTGTTTTCAGCCTGTACGCCTCTGAGTTCAAGCAGACTCAAAATAAGAAATGTATATCATGCTGTAAATTCTCTGTACTTTGATGTATAAAGATCAAATCTCTCTCAGTTGTACCCCTCAAGGAATAGAAGAGATTAACATTCCATCTCACATCTACCTCTTAAGTTTCTTGATTTGTAGCACTTATTACAAACCCCGTTTTCCCCCAAAATCCTGAGGATTTCGGCCTTGCAAGCGAACAAACAGTGTTTTCAGCCTGAACACCTCTGATTTCAAGCAGACTTCAAAGAAAAAATGTATATCTTGCTGTAACTTCTCTTTACTTTGATGTATAAAGAGGAAATCTCTCTCAGTTGTACCCCTCAAGTATTAGAAGTGATTAACAGTCCACTTCACAAATAAATCTTAAGTTTCTGGATTTGTAAGACTTATTACAAAACCCGTTTTCCTTCAAAATCCTGGGGATTTTGGCCTTGCAGGCGTACAAACAGTGTTTTCAGCCTGAACACCTCTGATTTCAAGCAGACTCCAAATAAGAAACGTATATCTCCATGTAACTTCAATATACTTTGATGTATAAAGATGAACTCACTCTCAGTTGTACCCCTTAAGGAATAGAACAGATTAACCATACATCTCACAACTACCTCTTAAGTTTCTTGATTTGTAACACTTATTACAAACCCTTGTTTTCCTTCAAAATCTGGGGATTTCAGCCTTGCAGGCGATCAAACAATTTTCTCAGCGGAATCACCTCTGATTTCAAGCAGACGCCAAATAAGAAATGTATATCTTGCTGTAACTTATCTGTACTTTGATGTATAAAGATGAAATCTCTCTCAGTTGTGCCCCTCAAGGAATAGAAGAGAGTAATAGTCCATCTCGCAACTACCTCTTAAGTTTCTACATTTGTAGCACTTATTACAAACCCCGTTTTCCTTCAAAATCCTGGGGATTTCGCCCTTGCAGGCCAACAAACAGTTTTTTCAGCCTGATGCCTCTGTTTTCAAGCAGACTGCAAATAAGAAATGTATATCTCGCTGTAACTTCTCTGCACTTAGTTGTATAAAGATGAAATCTCTCTCAGTTGTACCCCTCAAGGAATAGAAGAGATTAACAGTCCATCTCACATCAACCTCTTAAATTTCTTGATTTGTAACACTTATTAAAAACCCCGTTTTCCTTCAAAATCCTGGGGATTTCGGCCTTGAAAGCGAACAGTGTTTTCAGCCTGAACGCCTCTGATTTCAAGCAGACTCAAAATAAGAAATGTATACCATGCTGTAAATTCTCTGTACTTTGATGTATAAAGATCAAATCTCTCTCAGTTGTACCCCTAGGGAATAGAAGAGATTAACATTCCATCTCAAATCTACCTTTTAAGATTCTTGATTTGTAGCACTTATTACAAACCCCGTTTTCCCCCAAAATCCTGAGGATTTCGGCCTTGCAAGCGAACAAACAGTGTTTTCAGCCTGAACGCCTCAGATTTCCAGCAGACTAAAAATAAGAAATGTATATCTTGCTGTAACCTCTCTGTACATTGATGTATAAAGAGGAAATCTCTCTCAGTTGTACCCATCAAGGAATAGAAGTGATTAACAGTCCACTTCACATCTACCTCTTAAGTTTCTTGATTTGTAACACTTATTACAAACCCTTGTTTTCCTTCAAAATCCTGGGGATTTCGGCCTTGCCGGCGAACAAACAGTGTTTTCAGCCTGAACACTTCTGATTTCAAGCAGACTTCAAAGAAGAAATGTATATCTTGCTGTAACTTCTCTATACTTTCATATATAAAGATGAACTCACTCTCAGTTGTACCCCTTAAGGAATAGAAGAGATTAACCGTCCATCTCACAACTACCTCTTAAGTTTCTTGATTTGTAACACTTATTACAAACCCTTGCTTTCCTTCAAAATCTGGGGATTTCGGCCTTGAAGGCGAACAAAAAGTGTTTTCAGCGGGATCGCCTCTGATTTCAAATAGACGCCAAATAAGAAATGTATATCTTGCTGTAACTTCTCTGTACTTTGATGTATAAAGATGAAATCTCTCTCAGTTATACCCCTCAAGGAATAGAAGACATAAACTGACCATCTCACATCTACCTCTTAAGTTTCTTGATTTGTAGCACTTATTACAAACCCTTGTTTTCCTTCAAAATCCTGGGTATTTCGGCCTTGAATGCGAACATTGTTTTCAGCCTGGCGCCTCTGATTTCAAGCAGACTCCAAATAAGAAATGTATATCTTGCTGTAACTTCTCTGTACTTTGATGTATAAAGATGAAATCTCTCTCAGTTGTACCCCTTTAGGAACAGAAAGTGTTAACATTCCAACTCACATCTACCTCTTAAGTTTCTTGATTTGCAACACTTATTAGAAACCCTTGTTTTCCTTCAAAATGGGGATATCGGCGTTGCAGCTGAACAAACAGTGTTTTCAGCCTGAACGCCTCTGATTTCAAGCAGACTCCAAATAAGAAACGTATAACTTGCAGGAACTTCTCTGTACTTTGATGCATAAAGATGAAATCTCTCTCAGTTGTACCCCTCAAGGAATAGAAGAGAATAACAGTCCATCTCACATCTACCTCTTAAGTTTCTTGATTTGTAACACTTATTACAAACCCTTGTTTTCCTTCATAATCCTGCGGATTTCGGTCTTGCAGGCGAACAAACAGTGTTTTCAGCCTGAACGCCTCTGATTTCAAGCAGACTCCAGAGAAGAAACGTATATCTTGCTCTAACTTCTCTGTACTTTGATGTATAAAGATGAAATCTCTCTCAGTTGTACCCCTTTAGGAACAGAAGAGATTAACATTCTATCTCAAATCTGACTCTTAAATTTCTTGATTTGTAACACTTATTAGAAATCCTTTTTTTCCTTCAAAATCCTGCAGATTTCGGCCTTACAGACGAACAAACTGTTTTCAGCCTGAACGCCTCTGATTTCAAGCAGACTCCAAATAAGAAATGTATATCTTGCAGGAACTTCTTGTACTTTGATGCATAAAGATGAAATCTCTCTCAGTTGTACCCCTCAAGGAATAGAAGAGAATAACAGTCCATCTCACATCTACCTCTTAAGTTTCTTGATTTTAAAACTTATTACAAACGCCCGTTTTCCATCAAATTCCTGCGGATTTCGGCCTTGCAGGCGAACAAACTGTGTTTTCAGCGAAAACGCCTCTGATTTCAAGCAGACTCCAAATAAGTAACTTATATCTTGCTGTAACTTCTCTGTACTTTGATGTATAAAGATGAAATCTCTCTCAGTTGTACCCCTCAAGGAATAGAAGAGATTACCAGTCTATCTGACATCTACCTCTTAAGTTTCTTGATTTGTAACACTCATTACAAACCCTTGTTTTCCTTCAAAATCCTGCGGATTTCGGCCTTGCAGGCGAACAGACAGTGTTTTCAGCCTCAACGCCTCTGATTTCAAGCAGACTCCAAAGAAGAAACGCATATCTTGCTCTAACTTCACTGTACTTTGATTTATAAAGATGAAATCTCTCTCAGTTGTACCCATCAAGGAATAGAAGAGATTAACAGACCATCTCACATATACCTCTTAAGTTTCTTGATTTGTAACACTTATTACAAACCCTTGTTTTCCTTCAAAATCCTGCGGATTTCGACCTTGCAGGCGAACAATCAGTGTTTCAGCCTGAATGCCCCTGATTTCAAGCAGACTCCAAATAAGAAACGTATATCTTGCTTTAACTTCTCTGTACTGTATAACTTGCTGTCTCTTCTCCTGTACTTTGATGTATAAAGATGAATCTCTCTCTAAGGTACCCCTCAAGGAATAGAAGAGAATTGAAGTCCAACTCACCTCTAACACTTAAGTTTCTTGATTTTTAGCAGTTATTACATACACGCGTTTTCTTTCAAAATCCTAGGGATTCCGGCCTTCTAGGCGAAATGTCACGTTTTCAGCGTTAAAGCTCCTGATTTCAAACAGAGTCCAAAGGAGAAGTTTATATCTAACTATAACTTCTCTGTACTTTGCTGTATAGAGATGAAATCTCTCTCTCTTGTACCCTTCAAGGAATAGAAGAGAATACCAGTAGATCTCACCTCTTACTCTTAAGTTTCTTGATTTGTATCACTTATTGCAAACCCCCGTTTTCCTTCAAAATCCTGGGGATTTCGGCCTTCTGGCGAACTACCAGAGTTTTCAGCGCGAATGCTCCTGAATTCAAACAAACTCCAAAGGGGAAGTTTGTATCTTACTATAACTTCTCTGTACTTCGATGTAGAGATGAAATCTCTCTCTGTTGTACCCCTCAAGGAATACAAGAGAATACCTGGCCATCTCACAGCCAGCACTTATGTTTCATGTTTTCTAGCAGTTCATATTTAACCAATTTTCTTTCAGATTCCTGCCTTACAGGCGATCTGCCAGCGTTTTCATTGTGAACGCTCCTGAATTCAGACTAAAAGGAGAAGTTTATATCTTACTATAACTTCTCTGTACTTTGATGTATAAAGATGAAATCTCTCTCTCATACCCCTCAAAGAATAGAAGAGAATACAAGTCCAACTCACCTCTACCACTTAAGTTTCTTGATATAGCAATTATTACATACACGCGTTTTCTTTCAAAATCCTGGGGATTCCGGCCTTCTAGGGGAACTGCCGCGTTTTCAGCGCGAACGCTCCTGAATTCAAACAGACTCCAAAGGAGAAGTTTATATCTAACTATAACTTCTCTGTACTTTCATGTATAGAGATGAAATCTCTCTCTCTTGTACCCTTCAAGGAATAGAAGAGAATACCAGTCCATCTCACCTCTACCTCTTAAGTTTCTTTATTTGTAGCACTTATTACAAACACCCGTTTTCCTTCAAAATCCTGGGGATTTCGGCCTGGCAGGCGAATTAGCAGTGTTTTCAGCCTGAACGCCCCTGAATTCAAGCAGATGCCAAAGAAGAAATTTATATCTTAATGTAACTTCTCTGTACTTTGATGTATAGGGATGATATCTGTCTCTATTGTACCCTTGAAGGAATAGATGAGAATCCCAGTCCATCTCACCTCTACCTTTAAGTTTCTTGATTTGTAACACTTATTATAAACCCCCATTTTCCTTCAAAATCCTCGAGTTTGTGCCTTCTACGCGAACTGCCAGCTTTTTCAGTGTTGGACGCTCCTGAATTCAATCAGGCTTCAATTGAGAAGTTTATATCTAACTATAACTTCTATGTACTTTGATGTATAGTGATGAAATCTCTGTCTGTTGTACCACTGAGGGAATAGAAGAAAATAGCAGTCCAATTCAAATCTAGCACTTATGTCCCATGATTTCTAGCACTTCATACTTAACCAATTTTCTTTCAGAATCCTGAAGATTTGTACCTTACAGTCGAACTGCCGCGTTTTCTTTGCGAAGGTCCTGAATTCAAACAGACTCCAAAGGAGAAGTTCA
>PVHY01033756.1:0-10911 GCA_004024945.1 Uropsilus gracilis
CTATCTATCTATCTAATCTATCTAACCAGGTCTCACTATGTTGCCCGGGGTAGTCCGGATCCCATGGACTCAAATGATCCCTCGCCTCCGCCTCCCAGGTAGCTGGGATCACAGGCGTGCACCATCATGCCCCGCTATTTTTTGAGACAAGGTCTTGCTATGTTGTCCGGGGTAGTTTCGAACCCGCAGACTCAAACAATTCCTAACCTTGGCCTCCTGCGGCTGGGATTAAAGGCGTGTGCCACCACCCCTGGCCCTTATTGGCCTTTTATTTGCACCTCACTCCACAGTGGTCTTCAGAGGAAGACAGCTTAGAGTCACCCCCATTTTATAGACAGGGAAAGTGAGGTTCAGGGAGCTGAAGACACCTTAGAATCACCCCCACTTTATAGGCAGCGAAAGTGAGGATCAGGGAGCTGAAGACACCTTAGAATCACCCCCACTTTATAGGCAGGGAAAGTGAGCTGCAGGGATCTGACTCAGCGGCAATGACGAGGTTGGTTCTGAAACTGTTGGCCTGTGTCCAGGGCCTTGACCTTGACCGGCCCCCTCTCTGCTCCCCAGTGGGGTCTCTCATTGTCCCTCAGGCTTTGCCTGTAGGTCCTGCCTCACTGCCCTTGCATCTCCACTGTGTCCACACAAAGGTGGTTTATGGGGTGTCTGCAGCACTCCAGGCATTTAACTGCTCCCCTTTCTCAACTATTGTGTGTGCTGGGTTGGGTTTACCCCCTAACAGGAGGAAACGGAAGTTTGCAAAGCTTCAAAGGGTGCCCTCTTGCAACCCGGGGGCAGAATCTGGCCTGTGTGAACTCATTCCTTTCGACCCACACGTTGTTTAAACACCATGACTCAGGATGCCTTCCCCGGCCTTCCCTGTCCAATGCTTGCCAGGATCCTGCTGCTCCATTTTATCTTACACCTGCCAGAGGTGTGTGTTGCTCACCTGCCTGCCTGCCTCCAGCAACTAGACCGTGGCCTCCCAGAGCCCACCACGTAGGAACTATTGAACCATCAGAGCCCCCCCGAACCATCAGAGTCACCTCCCCCATGAAGCCCTCCGGGATTGCCCCATCTCCAGACAAATGCAGTCTCTCTGCCTTCCAACCATAATGAAGCCATGAGTTGCTTCCTTTGTCCTCCTCTGCCTCAAGTTATGGTACCTGTTCCCTGAGTGATGGAGAGAGAGGCTCCCCCACCCCCACCCCATCGCTGAGGGTGTAGAAGCACATGGCGGAGGGGTCTTGGTTGTGGTGGTTTGTAGCAGCTACCCTGACAGCATGTCTGCTGGGCCTCTGCCCTTTGCACTCTTCTGTAACAGTGGCTGGCACTGGGTTCTCTGCTTAGATGCAGAGAGCAAGGCTGGGAAGGGAAAGTCGCACTCCCCCGTCAGTGCTGGGCTTAGAACTTAGGCCTGTGAGGCTCTGCGGCCGGGGTTCCCGTTCCCGCTGCTGCAGTTTCCCGCCGGGTGAGGCCGGGCAGGCTGGGACCAGTCCCAGGGCCCCAGGCCTGCCTGTGGTGGCTTGTCCCAGGAAGCGTGTCCCAGCCCAGGCAGGAGTCACTGGCACCCCAGCTGCGTTGTTCTGGGCCCCAGGAGGGCTTTGTCTGGGGCAGGCCGAGCAGATACGTGAGTGCACGTGTGTGGGCGCCGGGGGTGCCCAGGGCTGTACCTGTGAGGGCTGGGGAGAGCCCCCCGGATAACAGGCCCTGACTGCGGCCACCTCCCCGCCCGCCCACGCTGTCCAGTGGGTCTGGCCAGAGTTCCAGTTTGCGGGCGACGGTCGGAGGCACCGCAGGGTGGAGTTGCAGCCGCCCCGGAAAGTGGGGGGAGCCGGGATTCGAACCTGTGGGACCGGGGCCCAGAGGTGATGCCCTGCTCCACTCTGCCAGGGCTTCCTGTGTCAGGCGGGGACTCGCTGAGCTGCCAGGACTCCTCCTCCACCCTCACCCTGGGCTGTGCTCTGGGAGCGAGGTCGGGCAGCTGAGGGGTCGTGGAGAAGCGAGTCCCTCAGCCCGAACCCGGCGTCCCTGCTGACCTGTAGCCGGGAGAAAAGAGGCTCCGAGTGGGGCCCGCCTGGCCACGCGCCTGGGCCCCTGCCACCCTGCCGGGGGCAGCCCCCCCACAGGGGCCTGGCATGGGGGAGCTGCCAGGCGTGGGGAGCTGCTGCCTACTGGGGCTGGAGCACCGGGCCGCGGGGCATGGAGACCGTGGCCTTGTGTCCCCGTGGCCTGGCCAGGGCACCGCTGCAGGGGCTGCACTGGTCGCTCGTGCCAGGCCCTCCCTTGGCACTTGTGCCTGAGGCCCCAAGCCGGCTCCCCCGTCAGCCGCTGTTTGCTTCTGCTAAGCCAAGCGTCCTGTCGCGAGGCGCCGTTTGGTTAGTTTCCCGAAGGATGAGGCTACGTTGCTCTTTGGTGAATGGCGAAGCCGCGTGGGGCCAACGCCTGGTGCCCACACAAGCGAGGCTGCCGGGCAGCGTGGGGCTGGGGCTCGGTTCTGCCCAGCCCACCTGTGCACCCGCATCTAGATGCCCACAGAGTCGCTGCCCTCGGACACGAGTCCATCCGCCAGACGTGGACGGGCAGGACGGCGGCATTGCAGGTCTATGCTCCAGAAGCCTCGCAGAAGCCGGGACCAGGTCTGGCCAGTTTCCTACGGGGGCGGGGGGTTGGGTGTCAGGGAGAAAGCCGGATGTTTGGGGTCTGCTACACGTCTCCTCATGGCTGCGTGTCAGCAGTTGTTAAACACGGCGGGGAAATCTGCACGCACGTCTCGCTCCAGCATGCTCCAGCTCTGGGTTTTGGTAGACGGCCTGTACCCTGCAGGCCCCCACCCCTTCGGAGACCTGGGACCATGGGGAGTGGGGAGACTGCTCCGTCATGTCTTTGCACGGTTCCCGTGGCTTTTGGCTTTTAACAGCAGCAGGGCGGACCCTGGCCGTGGTACTGAGCGTCAGCTGTGGTGGCCATGGTGGTAGTTATGGTGAGCGCACATCTGAAACCCTTCTGTGTCTGGCCTCCTCCCGTAATACCCCCAAAGATATGTGTTGCTAGCTGGGCACGGTAGCGTGTGCCTGTAAGCGGCAGCCTATGGAGTGTGGCTGGGACTGGGGATCGCGGTTCGAGACCCTCCCGGGGCAACATAGCAAGACCTAGTTCCAAAAAAATAGCTGAGTGTGGTGGCGCATGCCTGTAATCCCAGTTACCTGGAAGGCTGAGGTTAGGGATCACTTGAGTCCAGGGTACCCCGGGCAATGTGAGCCTGAGGTTCCACAGGCAAAAATAGCAAGAACTGAGGAAGGGCCCTGTGGCCCAGAGAGGGCTGTTCACGTGCCCAGGGTCACACAGCCTAAGTGACAGAGCAGGGGTTTGATGCAGCTTTGACTCTCCCTTTCCTCTGTGGTCTCTCTCAGAACAGGAGCCACCATCTCCAGGGTAGAGGCTACACACGTGGGACCTCAGCCAGATCTGCCCCACCGACACCCTTTGGACGTACACACTGCGTGTACGTGCGTTTTGCAGGACCTTGGCTGGCCCAGGGCCCCCTGGATGACACTGCTTGTCCAACGAGGTTTAGTTACAGCGTTGATGAGAAACGGTGATCCTGGCTGACACTGAGCCAAGTATTCAAGGACCCGCTTTGATGTTGTCCTTTCCCCTAAGGTCACGTTGAAGGACGTTGTTCAGGAAGGGCTTCTGGTGCTGAATTTGAACTCGTGACCAGCAGCTAGAGGCACAGCTCTCACGTGAGGATCTGTCCTGCGGTCTGTCAGGAGAGCAGGGGTCTGGGGTCCCGAGTGGCGTCCCTGCAAGCCACCATCCGCCTTGAGTCAATACTCACTACCTGCCTGTGCCAGGGTTTTTCACCCGGGTTGAGCACCTAGTAGGTGTTCAATAAATGCTATTCAGTGGGCACGCAGCCTGGCTGCATTTCTCTGGGGGCATCTCCAGGCAGCCGAGAGCTGGGATGCAGGGTCCACGCTGCCTCCCTCTGCGGCCTGGGTGCCTCCTGGGCTTTCATGGAGGTGATGTCTGTGGGCGGAGCTGCCCATCCAGGTTCGGCCAGTAGGAGTCCTCAGTGCCAGGCTGGGCATCTCCTCCCCTCCCCTCTCCCGCCCCACCCCCCACCCAGCCCAGGGAGGCGCCTCTTCTCTCCCTCTGACCAGTCTCCTGGGAGGGGTGATGGCGAGGCTGGGCTGGGGCTGTAGCTCAGCCGTGGAGGCCGAGCAAGGCACCAACACAGAGGAGGCGCCGTTCCAGGGCACCTCCTCCCGGCCCTGAACCAGCCGCTCTGCCTTCTGCCCATCAGCCCTTGCGGTGAAAATACAACACGAGCAGATGGCAAATATTAATGTGGCAGTGGAGGCTGAGGACCGCGTGGTGCTGGGCCCCTGGGCCCCCCACCCCTCAGCCCCTCCAGCCGCTTAGCACGCAGCGTTAATGATGTGACCCTGGCTGCTGGTGGCAGTGCTGGCTGGGGAGGGACGGAGGGCTCCTGCCAGGCTGATTGGGAGATCAGATCTTTTTCAGCTTTTATTGTGGTTTTCATACAATATTGGTCACGCGTGTAGGGCTGTCGTTCCCCTTAGGTTTGGCCCTCCCTTCTGTATTGTACCCATTACACTCTACCCCTCCTCCCCTACCCCCTTCCCCCCTCTGGTCGCTCCAGCTCCTCTCACTGCAAGTCGATGGTCCATGCCTGGGCCACTGGTCTTTTCTTTTCCTGGAGCTCTGTCCTTTCTCCCGGGTGTGGACTCATCCTCCTGGACAGCAGCAGACCAGGCTGCTCAGGTCTCCAGGAGTGACTGAGGCGGGTGGTCAGGCCGAGAACGTCAGGAACTTGTAGGGCAAATGCATGGTGGTTTCTCTGGGATTCTTTCTGGTTGGTTTTTTTTTTTTTTTTTTTGGAGACTAGGTCTTGCTATGTTGCCGGGGGTAGTCCTGATTCCGGGCACTCAAGCGATCCCCAGCCTCAGCCTCCCAGGTAGCTGGGATTACAGGTGCCACCACGCCCGGCTGTGTTTTCGAGACCAGGTCTAGCCATGTTGCCCAGGTTAGTCTTGAACCTGTGAACTCAAGTGATCCCTGATCTTTTGTCTCCCAGCACTTGGATTACAGGCACATGCCACCACGCCCAGCTTTCAGGCTCCTTTTCTGGCATCTGTCACGTGGTGCTTGTTCTGTGCCATGTGGTTCTGATGTCTTGGTTCGGGAGCCCAACTCCCAGCCGCTGGCGGTGGAGGCCTTCCCTGCTGGGGACAGATGTCCCCAGGTGGTGGGTCCAGCAATCTCCTCTCTAGTGTTAGTAGTTTGGATCAGATTTTTTTTTAAAAGCATTGCGTTTTCTGAGATTTTTGAAGGGGAATAGGGAGAAATTCTTTTTTGCAAGAAAGGATTTTTTTTGGGGGGGGGTATTTATGCCTATATGGAGTATCCCAGTTTTCCCCTGGTTTTGGGGATATCCTGACTGTGTCCTATCCCACGGCCACCATGGGAGGTGAAATCAGGTCAAAAGGGGAAAAAGCCTCCAACCTATAAGCCACAGGTCTGCATCACCCACGCGTAGCAGTTGCCACTCAAAATGCAGTTTAATAAGAGTTTTATTAACAAGGGAATTCAACAGGGAAAACGAAAAGTCCTTAAAGCCACAAGTGGCAGTTATCTTACCCCAGTCGCCATTCTCAGTCCCAAAAGTCCCAAAGACACACATCCAAGATGGTGCCCTTTGCCCCTCCAAACCTGAGGCAGGCACTCTGCAAAGTCCAGTCTTTCTCCTTGCTTCTTGGCCTTTTCTCTCTCTGAGCTGCTCCACTTCTCCAAGCCTCTTCAAACTTTTTCACCATTGCTGATGCACAAATCAGCTTTCCACATCCCTGGCCATCTCAGGTACCAGCTCACTCACTCTTCACACTGACCACTCTTCTGCCAGCCACCATGGCTCCTTACCACCACCAGCTCACTCTTCAGGGGGCTTCTGCCCAGCCTGGTCACTCAGTCACTCTTTACCCACCTGCCTTTCTTGTCTCTTCTCTTCCCAAAAGTTCTCTGTTTCCCTCTAGTCTCTGCTCCTTTTCTTTTTATCTATTTTTTTCCCCTGAAAGCCAAAGCCTCCAATTTCCCTCTGCACCTTCTTGGTGATACGTTTTCTCTTCCCCACCTGAGATTTGCAACAAAGTAAAAGCACCTTCTCCTGGCCATCTTTACCTCTGTGTTGTTCAGACATAGCTAATGGCATCGGTGCCTAAATCTCAATACTGCCCATATTGGGGTCCCGGCTTTAGGGACAGCCCGGTGCCAGCAAGTCTGGGCTCCTCCAGGCTAGTAAACTCTGTGGCCTTTGCCTATGCTGATCCCTACCAAGAACACCCTTCCTGCTCCCCACCTGGCAGTATCTATTCATTGTTCAAGACCAAGTCGAAGGTAGCCTCCTCTGGGAAGCCACCCTGGATTCCTCCAGGCAGCCAACCTCTGGGTTCCCTTTTTCATTCACCTGCTGGCACAGCACCTTGGGGAGTGACCTGTGTCTTTATCTGCTGTTCATTTCCTCAAGAATATGAACTGTCTTACCTTTGACTCAGTCACAGTAGTTATGATGATGCTACTGCCAGCGGTCATGGTTTTGTTGACTTTTCTCTCATCCAAGTACTAACCAGGCCCGACCCTGCTTAGCTTCCGAGATCAGACGAGATTGGGCGCGTTCAGGGTGGTATGGCCGTAGACTTGTTGACTTTTCTTTGACCCAACACAATCTAGCGCTTTATCTACCTTCATCTGGTTCATGTTCGTGTCTATCTACTATGTACAATGCACTCTTACCTTCCCCCTTTACAGGTGAAGAAACTGAGGCTCAGATTGGTTAGAACATTCTAACTTGGCTTCTCTCATTCCAGAGCCCCACACGCCTCACTCCCTAGGGGTTAGAATTCAACTGGGATTAGGTAGGATCCTGCATGAGACAAAAGGGTCGGGTGGGGACTGCGGCCAACAGAAATGGCAGGCACCCTCAACTCCAGCCAAGAGTGAAGACTCAGAGTGTTGACTATGTCCTGAAAGAAGAGAGGTTGGGGTACAGACTTTTATGTGAAATCAGTTGATTTCGAACAAACGAGAGATTCAAAGAAATCCTCTCAAGGGAGCTGCTGCCCCAGGAACTGCGGTGAAATAGTGTCTAATGTAGAATCTGGCCTGCTTGCCAAAGAGGGGAGGGAGCAGGAGCTGCAGCAGCGTGATTGGTGTGAGAACTGGAGCCCCAGCCTGTTCATGACCCTGGAGACCTGGCACCCCCCCTCCGCCCCCCAGCATCCTGGCAGCTGTTCTGTGCCCGCTGGGGAGTAAGACTTGTGAACCTGGGCTGCTTGAGTCCCCAGGGATGGCAACTAGATGGTAACCCCACAAAGCCTGGGTCGTGAACCCCTTGGGTGGGACCCCCGCCTTTCTCTGCACAGTGGGGCAGGTCGTTCTGCAGTGTGGGGGTGTCCTGGGCATTGCAGCGTTGGGAGCCTCTGGCCCGGATGAGTGTGACTGTCAGGCCTGGGCAGGGGTCTGTGGGGCTCGTCATGGCTCCCCTTTCACGTCGGCTCATTTCCCGTGAGTGTGGACAGCCTGCAGGCCAAGGAGCCAGTGGGCAGCAGGCACCGGCTTGGGGGCAGGTGTCCTGGGTTTGCACCTGGGCAGCGTGGGCCACCCCACCCCCCGGGGTGGGTCTGCACCTCCCCTCTGTGAGACGGGCCCAGCGCTCCAGCGGGACTCAGGTCAAAGCTGTGGACAGGCCTGGACCGTCTCTCTCCGGCGGGTGTGCGCCAGGCCCCTGCTCCGTGCCCGCTGTTCCGGGAGCGTTGCCCATGGCCGAGGAGGTGCTCTGTGGCCCGTGGGCCAGGCCTCCCCATGCGTTCCCACGCAGCTGCTCTGGCCACAGGGAGGAGGCTGGGTCCGCCGCTCTATAGGGGCCGCTGGGGAGGGAAGAGCAGCGGCTGAGACCCCTCAGCTGCCCTGTGCCCAGCTGCCTTCGGGGCTTCGGGGCGGCACCCAGCACGTGCCCTTGGGCTGGGCCAGGCTATGTCCCTGGCGGGAGCCCGCAGCCCTGTCTGCGTCTCTGTCGGAGCGTCCCTGACACTGTGGTTCCACGTCTCTGCCTCCTGTCGCTCCCTCTGCCGTCTCCTGTCACACAGACAAGCACAGCTCCCTGCTGCACCCCCCTGCATCTCCCCCACTGCCCCAGGGGTCTCAGCACACCCCCCCCAACAGGAAGAACGGGGCTACGGCCTGAGCGGGTGGCCACCTGTGCGGGGCGGGGCAGGCAGGGGCAGGCAGGTCCTGGTCCAGACTGGGTGGCCCCGTGGACGCCAGCGCCCTCTGGAGCCCTGGTGTCCTGGGGGGACATGAGCTCACCCACCGGGGTCCCACGGGCATGAGCTGTCAGGCACCTGGGACCCGCGCGCCGAAGGCCGAGGGAGCGACCAGACTGGGCCAGGTCCCTCATAGGCGGGAGCCTCGTGTCAGGAAGGAGAGAGGAAGCAGGGGTGTCGCTGGCGGAGGCGTGGACGTGGTGCTGGGCATTCTGAGCCCCCTGGCCTGCCAGGAGCCGGGCAGCCAGAGGCCAGCAGCCATCAGAGGCCTGTGAGCACCACAGAGCCTCACCGGGCAGGAGCTGGTGGTGGGGCAGGAGCTGGTGGTGGGTCGGAAGCTCGCAGCTGTGGCCCGACTGTATCTGCAGAGGGTGCGGCCCTTGGAGACCCGAGAGCACGGGAAGGGCGCAGCTCGGCTCTGCTGGGTTCCGGCCCGAGAAGTCTCAGCAGCAGCAAATCCTCCAGGGCCCCTGGACACCTTGCCAGCCCCAGAGCCACGGCCAAAGTCCCCACTCCTCAGAGAGCCCTAATCATTAACCTGGCGGCCCCCAGGGGAGAGGGGGAGCTGACTTCAGGCAGTGCAGAGTCTAGCTGGGCTGGGGTGGGGGGGGGTGCGGGGGCGCCAGGCCGACCTGATGGTCCCCGGCTGATGCTGGCTCGCCCCTCCCGTGTCTGACCCAGGCGAGGCCGCAGCCCGCATCCCAGGAGAGTGTGTGCGTGATGTGGGGGTGCTGGGGTGGTGCAGGAGGCGTTCAGGGGGCTGTGGTTATCGTGGCAAGATGCGGAAGGCCGCATCTGGCGCTGCTCAGGCCTGGCCAGCGTGAGGGGCCGCGTGGCCTCCTGCCACCTGTCGCTGCAGCACCTGCCCTGAGCCAGGCCCGCGGCTGCCGCCGAGCCGCACCGGTGCATGGCTGGGTGTCCCGACGCGGACAGCTTTTGAGGCTCCCTGTGGGTTCGGCATCAAAGCCTCCAGCACCGGGCCCTGCGATTTAGCGTGAACGTGCTTGTGTCGAGACTGGCGGCGTCGAACACGAAGGGGCATATTCTGCCACAGGCGCGGGCGGCAGCTTACAAGCTTTGACAACAACTCAGATGAATTCGGGGGGCTGTCTAGCGGTGCAAGGAGCCGGCAGGCACTGGGCACTCCCATCAGGCCCTGTGAGGCAGCAAGTATGAGTGGCCTTCATGCCAGATGAGAAAACCGAGGCACAGAGAGGCCAGAAACTTGGCGAGGTCACAGTTAGGAAGGGGGCCCTGGGGGCCTTGGAAATGCCACCCTGTGCCCTGAGCTGATGGGGGGCCCTGTTCTCAGTGCAGGCCACTCTGTGCTGGGGGTCACAGGTGCAAACCTGAGGCCCTGTGACCTCTGCCTCCACCCCATTCCAGACATGGGATACCCCCAGGCCCCCCAGAGCTCAGCACCCCCAAACCACCCCTGCTTCTTAGTTTCTGCTTCTGTTGGCAGCGAGCAGCGTGGCCTTACTACAGGCTGCTCCTTCCCACTCTGGGCTCTTGTGCCCTCAGACAGTCGCCCTCCTCCCCCCCACCCCCCGCTGGGCCTGAGTCCTTCCCTGCTTCCTCTCTGTCTGCAGACACCCTCTTTGTGCTCACGCACGCACCCATTGGATGCTTATGTCTCAGCCTCCCACCTGTGTGAGACGGGTGCTGTGTCAATTCTGGGAACCAAGAGGACAAGAACTTGCTCTCCTCTGTAAGACGATGTTCCTCAGGGGAGAGAGGGAAGGGGAGCAGGGTGGACGCATGTTGGGTGTGAGAGAAGCATGTTGCATGTGGGTGTTAGGGAAGGTGACACTAGAGCACCTGTGGGGATGGCTGTGCCTGGAGCAGTGACCACAGGCAGGTCAGGCTGTCTGGGGAAGAAGGTTCTGGAGCAGGGAGGCCTGAGGGGTTGTGTGCTGGAGGTGGGGGGAGGGGGGAGGCGCCTGAGGTGGGGGCAGAGCAGAGGCTCAGCAGGTGAGCTTGGAGAGGCTTGTGGCCACCAAGGAAAGCTGGCGCCTGTTCCGGGCGTGTGTGGATGTGTTTAGTGGAAGTCGTTACTGAGGCCATTGTAGCTTCGCATGTGGTTCCGAGAGACCCCTGTACGCTTTGCCCGGGTTTCCCCGTTGCCAGCAATTTGCAGACCTGCTACCCCCGTGGCAGGAAGTGGACACAGACATGACCCCCAGAGCCGCCCAGATCTCCTGGTACGTGCGTGTGCGAGAGCGTGTGCGGGGGGTGGTCTGCACCACTGTATCTTCCTGAGGTTCCTCCCCCCACCCCGGCAACCACCCCCCTGCCCTCCATTTCTCTAATTTTGCCGTGTCAGGAGTGTTCTATAAATGGAACCAATGCAGCCGGTAACCTTCCGGGATGGGCTTTTCTCCTCAGCGTGACTCCCCAGAGACTCAGGCTGCCCACGATCAGTGTCGCCCAGGTGCAGGTGCAGCTGTGGCTGCAGAGCCCAGCAGGCTTCGGGTGGAGGTGCCAGTGGGGCCGCTGGGAGGTGGAAGTGGAAGCTACGCTGGGTCCTGGGCTGGGAGTGGGGGCGGCAGGGGGAGGGGAGCTGGAGGGA
>PVHY01033757.1:0-10908 GCA_004024945.1 Uropsilus gracilis
AGCCCTCTCAATAGTTTGTTTTTACTTTGTATCCCTCATCACAGAAACAAATAACATGTTTTTTGTTTTGTTTTTAGAGACTATGTCTTGCTGTGTAGCCTGCGGTAGTCCTGACCCCATAGACTCAAATCATCCTTATCCTCAGCCTCCCAAAGCTGGGATTACAGGCACATGCAATGACACCCAGCTATTTTTTTTGAGACTAGGTCTTGCTATGTTGCCTGCGGCAATCTCAAACTCATGAACTCAAGCAACTCCTAGCTTCAACCTCCCAAGGCTGGGACTAAAGATGTGTGTGCACCAGCACGCCAGGCCAAACAACAGGTCTTGATGGATATTTGAAATCGTGACTCATTCTGATGGGGGGATTGTGGCCCCCAGCACGGGTAGATCTGCATTGGAATAGCAGTCATTGTGCCCTGGTGGACAGAGACTTGGAGGAAGGAAGTTAAGCCTTATTATGAGAGGAAAAGAGGTTGAGGAGATTAGGGAGGAGACAGAGAGAGAGAAAATACTAAAGAAGGTTTGGAGAGAGAAGAGCAGAGGAGCTGCAAGAGCTGCTATGCTGTCATATGTAGGCAGCAGGCAGGGCCCAGGCTTGGGCCATGAGAAGCCCAGGGAAGCATGTTGGAGAACCTTGTAACTCGTGTAAGTTGACTTGGAAATTTGGTACTTGAGAACTTGGTTTAACTTTGAAATTGCAAAGTTTGGAAATTATCTGGAGACCTAAAGAGAACTTGCTGTGTTGCTACTTTTATTGTGAGACGTCTGAAGTGGTTGTTGCTGTTGTAGTGAGTGAGTCTTGCTGGTTTTGGACTACTTCCGAGTTGAAGCTGAAAGAATGTTGGAGAAGACTTGAAGACTTGAAAATGCCATCCTGGCTTTCTTTGTTGGATTTGAATCTCTGAGTTTTGAAGGAGGATTGACGGCACCATCTTGATTCCTACATTTGACTTGAAGTGAGTGAAGCTGTGCCTTTGAAGAAGGAGCAAAGACACCATCTTGGCTCCTTCATCTGACTTGAAGGTAAGGCAGCCGCCATTTTTGAGGAAGCACATGGCTGAAGGCCACGTGTAACCTTTTGGACTAGAGACTGGATTGGTGGGTAAGATTACCAAGGGGGTCCTTGTACCCTCAGTGACACTTGTCTATTTTGTCTTTTTATAAGTAAAAGTGTTTTTGCCTCCTTTATAAGGTTTACAAGGTCTTGCTGCTGCTTGTACAGACTGGGACAAACCTGGTGTGTGACTGACTTTAAAGGGCCAGCTGCTTCCCTTTATAACTTAATTAGGCACCTGTTTTACTTGCTTTAGGTCTGCGTGTACGCACACATGTATATATTTCTTAATTGTTAATCGAATATGTACGTTCTATTTTTAGGCCCCTACACATGCACACATCTGCATATTTGCTGTCCTTGAGAGGCAGACAGCCAAAGAGCAGGGCTGGAGAGAAGAACCTTTCAGCCCAGGTCAGCTGAGGAGGCATGAAAGGTCTCAGCGTCTTCCCTGCTCATTCTCTTGTGAAATCATTGCAATCGGGAGTCCCTCTCCTCCATCTATGCAGTTGTATCCGATAGAGGGAACCGTTGACCTTTGGGTTGCAAAACTGAGTAAGGGCCTTTCTTTGCTTCCCTGTTCAGCTTGTCTGGGGTCTGGTGCTATGCACAGTATCTTTCTTTAGAAAATTCCTCACTTTTCTCTGCCTTTCATGCCACCACTACCTTCTAGTCTTGGTCCCAACATATCCAGTCGGATCGCCCTTGGAACACCACCTCCTCAAGTTTGGAAACTGCGTCCTCAACTGATCAGGTCACTGAGCTCACTGCAGGTGGCCGTGAGAAGCAACAACAGCCTCCAAGTGGACACTTGGGTGAGGGAGATGTCAGCTGGTCATGTACCAGACAGGGATGAGTCAAGGGGATATGGCAGCCCTAGAGTTCAGGGGTCATATTAGGGTCCTGGGTATGGATGGGCCCCTCTCTGGAGGAGAGAGCTGGGAGATCAGAGAAGTCGGAGTAGCTGGGTGGGGGATGGGAGGCAGCATGAGGACATTATGCTAATGAGCTGCAGCTTTTAATGCCATGACATTGGAGCTGGGCATGTGTATGCATGGGGTTCATTTAAACGGGCAGGGCACCTCCTTCCCGGCCCATGCCCTTTCCACACCAGAGGCTCCACCCAGGGGAAACAGTACGGTCAATGGAATGATGTTCATGCGTGTCCCAATCAAGCCGTCCTCGGAATGAACCCAGCAGGTCCTGTAGCAGAGGAAGTCTGGGCTTCTCACTGCAGAGTGGAAGGCGTGGTAGTGACCATGTCCAGGGTCCGCCTCTTTCTACAGGCGTTTAATTCAACTCTAGAGTCCACATTGCTGCAGCTGCTCACCAGCTGGTGGTGAGTCGAGGTGATAGACCCTGGCAAGAAGTGTCCTAGGCTGTGAATGTTTCAGCTTAAATGAAGAAAGAGAGGGAAGGAGAGGAGAGCAGGGAAGGAGAGCGGAGAGAGGGGAGGGGAGGGATAGAGAGGTGAGGAGAGGGAGGGAAGAGGAAGGGAGGAGAGAGAGGGGAGGAGAGGGGAAGAAGAGGAAAGGTAGGAAGGGGAGGGAGAAAGGGAGGGGAAGAGAGGGGAGGGGAGGGAAGGGAAAGAGGAAAGGGGAGGGAGGGGAGTATAGGGTAAGAGAGAACAAGGACAGGGAGGGGGGAGGAGAGACGGGAGAATCATACAGCTGTGAGAGGTTAATTAGTATCTAAACACACAATTGTGTTTTCTATTTGGTCTG
Organism: Uropsilus gracilis; assembly: GCA_004024945.1. Classification (NCBI taxonomy): domain Eukaryota; kingdom Metazoa; phylum Chordata; class Mammalia; order Eulipotyphla; family Talpidae; genus Uropsilus; species Uropsilus gracilis. The sequence continues at coordinate 2,782 of PVHY01033757.1, forward strand.
ACTGGGAAAATAAATTATGTTTTCCAAGGCGCAGGCTGCAGGCTGTAATTGAAAGTGGGCATGTCGAGTGCCGACCAGCCAACGTGCAGAGGGAGGAAAGAGAAATCGAGTGGCAGCCAGCAAGGCACCCCAGGGAGGGGCTCTTGCACTGGCTTCTCACCCGCCCTGCCCATCCCACCTGCCCAGGGAAAGTCACGGAGCTTTTCAGAACCCCTGTCTCCCACTCGGACCTGACAGTGATGGTGTTTGGGAGAAGGGCCGGGAGGTGATGGACACAGAGCTGAGGCTGGGGAAATGTCCCCAGTCGTCAGCCTGCACCCCCCTCTCTGAATTTCTGTCTTTCTGTGAAAGTCAGGAAAACCAGCAATTAATGAGATGGCGGCTTCCATCCTGTCCTAATTGTATAATGTTTAAATTGTCCATTGAATCCAATTTCATCTCATTTACTCAATTAGGGGAAATTGGCTAAGGTGACCTCACTCCAGCACCATACGGGGCCTGTGAGGTGCCTCCAAGAGCCTAAGCCACATTTAGTGAAGCAGGGACCTACTGGAGAAACCCCCTCCCCCATCTGTATTATCAGTATCTGACAACTGCTCAACGAGTCTCCTCCAGGGGAAGCATATCACACCTGGATCGCGGGACCCTGGTGAACAGTGCTTCTCACGGACCAGGAGAGGCTGACGCAGATCTTGGCCGCCTTGGTCAAGGTTGTGGGCCACAGAGGATGGAGCCTGGAGCCTTACCTGCTCACCAGGACTCACTCGTGCCAGGTCTACCCAGGTGCCACACCCCACATGCACACACACACCTGCCCCCCAGGGCACCCTGGCACCTTCGGGTGTTTGTCTGTATCTGCGAGCGAAAGCTGAGCTGGGTGTGACCCCTTGTGTACCTCAGCAGAGGAAGACACCTGTCCATGCCGTGACGTCGCTGCCAAGGACAGTGGCGCTGGGTTTTCAACAAGACGGTTTTCCTTCTCCATGAACACCGGGACCTGCTTTGTGGCTTCTGCCCACCAGCTATTTCTAGACAAGACTCTGAGGTGGATCTCAGGATCGTCCTAAACCACCGGGGTTACTGGAAGGACACATTTCAACTCACACGCCTAACTCTGCATGGAAGGAGACTTTTCCGTGTTATTCTCTTCTGTATCCTCAGTACCCAGAGCCTCCCATGGGTAGGGGTACCCTCTCTATTTACCATGTGGGGTGAATCTCTCTCTCCTTTCTCCTCTGCATCCTTACGCCCAGCGTTCGCACTCAACACACCATCTTCCTAACGAGCTCTAAATGCCTTTACCTCACGCATCCTCACAAGACATGTGCTACCTCAGCACATATTAAATACCCTGCTCACTCTCATAGCACCATTTTCAATTCTAGCAGTTTCAGAACTCAAAAATGCAGTCACCATTTCCATCTTACAACTGCTTGTCACATACATGTAGCAACATTTTTTTGCCAACCTCCATGCTCAGTTTTATCTTCTCCATCCCCATCCACCCGGGCACATCCTGTTTCCGACGAGGGTCAGTGGTTAGTACATCCTCTGCACACCTGTCAGCCATTGTTTCACTCTCGTCAAAGGATTCTTCTATGAGAACAGATGTCTGGGTTGTCCTACTGAGCACTCACAGGTTGATAGCTATCCTTTGTCATTAATTTTGATATATTGTCGTTTGCTCTTCCTCAGCGGCTTTGAGAGATGCGGCCAGAGAGATAACATGCTGGAGGTGGAATGAAGGCGTGGAAGACACACTTGGAGGAGACACTTGGAGGCAAAGCTTTAGGGAGAGATAGAGCACACCAAGAGTCTGCTTTCTTTGCCTCTGTGTGCACATGGCAGGACCCTGTTCAAAGCACACAGCCCACGGTAGTTGTGGTCCCTGGTGATGGCGTGGTTGTTTGCCTGCAGCTCAACTTCAACCCCTTCAAGTCTTGCAAAGACCCAACTCATCTACCAGGAAATTAGCTGCCCAGCAGAGCCACACTGAGTCTTCACGGAAGGAAAATAAAAAAGGACAGACTCTCCACAATATCCAGGGCACAATAAAAACTGATGGACACGCATTGAAGTAGAATATAGGGAACTGGGAGATGAAAGCAGCTCGTTCAAAGCCCAGCCTGTGGTGACCCAGATCTCAGAAATAGCACACAGGCGTTTGCAAGCAGCGATTCTAAACATGCTCAAGCGTTTAAGTGAAAGTGTAGTGATAATACATTAGCAGAGGTGAAACATCAACCGAGACACGCAAAATACAACGAAGGACTGAGGGAAAATTCTGGAAGCAGGTGGCACTCTCGCCGGCGTAATAATGAAGTGATGGTTTTAATACCAGTTGGAGGCACCACAACAAGGGTTGAAGGCAGCCTGCCTGCTTCCCTGGTCACACTGTGCTTCGGCTCTCTCTGGCCCCTGGTGTGACCATCATGTTCTACAGCAAGTGCCACTCAAGTGGTTCCCTCATTATCTCCTCTCCAGAGCCCTCACCGCTGCCCTGGCAGGACTTTGCTTCTTCAGCCTCCGCCAGGCGTTGCCTGGCCCTATATTGTCCAAGCATCATCAGACTGTAGCAGCAGGCACGGTGGCCTCTCAACAGACCCTACATCTCTCCTGGGGAGCATCCTCAGCATCTGACTGAGAGGCTGAATTTGCTGATGGACAAATAGCCAGACCATGTAGAAGAACAGACTCTGATCCAAAATGTGCATTCAATCTGCCCGCCTCCCCACTCAGCCCGTTATCCACAATGACCCACCCTGGAGGCCAGTCCACGGTAAGCCTGACTGGACATCAAGCCACTCACTCTGGGGAACAACCCAGGAAGCTAAGCTAGAATCCCTGTAACAGTTAATCCAAAATGCTCAGGACCTGGTGAAAAGCTAAGTTTCTATCCCCCATTCTAACAGGGTACAACCAGAAGAGCCAAACGGGCATCTCTAACTTTGCTTCCAGGTAGCCAGATCCCGGCAGGAAAGTGAGATCTTCTCACCTTCCTGAACACTTTCCCACTCCTCCACCCTCCCACCCCCACCTTGGAGCCACTCTAAAGACGCAAGTGATATAGCTGTGTAAGAGAAAGAGCACAGCGAATGCCTTCTGCTGTTCTCCTTCACTCATCCTCTGCTCTGTCCACTCCGCAGATGGGGGACGTTGGAAGGCGTGGCTGCTCAAGTGGGCCCGTTGCAGCTGCCTGAAGAGGTGGAGATGCCACCAAGTGGCCACCTCTTGGCAAGCAGGAGGTGCCCAGTGCCCACACAGCAGCACTAAGCAGGTGCCAGGGTACCCATAGGTCCTCTCCTGACCTGCATTAGGTCAGCCCCCAGCCCTCCCCCTCCCCTAGTCCTCCCCCTCCCTCCGCCCCGTGGGTCACGCTTGCTAACGCATCAAGCTCATCTCACTCGTTCACTGCACTTTATGCTTGGGCTGAGTTTGCTGCCCACAAGGCAAGGCTGTGTCTCCAAGTCACTTGGGAGCAGGTCAGTTGTCCTGGTCAGATGAGCAGGGCCTGGGAGATGCTTGAAATAAGCAGGAAGAATCCGCAGCCAATCAGATCTGGCAGCTTCAGAGCAGTGACCGGAAACTTCTTGAGCATTTGGGGTTCCAGTTTCCCACCTGAAGGGGGGAGGTGAGGGCCTGGGGCACACTGGACACTCCTGAGAACTGCGGAAGGTGGAGAGAGGGAGCCATAGGAGAGGTTCCAAGAAGAGAGGAGAGTTGAGGAGGCCTTTCTCTGCCCTCTGGAGTGTAGCGGGCAATGGAGCCTGGTGGAGCATTGGGAGCAATTCTGCTCTCTGCCTGGGCCCGCTGTCCCCCATGCAGGGTAAGTGTCACTCACTCTCCCGGGCCTCTTCAGGAGCCTCTCGCCTGTCTAGTGGCCCCATTGTAAGTGGCCCTGATACCAGGTTGAACATGCGCAGAAGCCGCCAACTATAGCAAGCCAGAGAAAAAGGACAAGAACCCTTTAAAATGCGGCTTCTGCCACCCAGCTTTCTTACCAGATCCTTCTCACCCGCGTGCAGCAGTTGTCAGTCAAATGTAGTTCAGCAACAGGGTTTTATTCACAAGGGAATTCAACAGGGAGAAACAGATAGTCCTTAAAGTCACAAGTGGCAGTTATCTGACCCCAGTCACCATTCTTAGTCCCAAAGGTCCCCAAGACACAGCCCAAGATGGTGCCCTTGGCCCCTCCACACCTGAGGCAGGCACTCTGCCAAGTCCAGTCTTTCTTTTCCATCTTCTCTTTGCTTCTCTCTCCAGGGTTCTGAGCTGTGGCTTCTCTAAGGCTCTTCAACCTTTTCCAACAAATGCTGATGCACAGATTAGCTTTCCACATCCCCAACCATCTCCAGGTACCAGCTCACTATGCCACCTTGCTGCGGTGCCACACTCTCCATACCAGCCACTCTTCTGCTGGCCACCATGGCCTCTGGCCACCTCCAGCTCACTTTTCCAGGGAACTTCCCCTGGCCAGGTCATGTGTGCCTGTTCTTTCAGTCTGCCATTCTTGTCTCCTTCCTTTCCTTTCCTGGCTCCTCCTTCCTTTTAGCTCCACCCTCTCTTCCTGGTTTCCATTTTCTGCCTGAGCAGTTCACTCAGGCTCCACCCACCAGGGCATCTTGGTGCCTATTCAGTTTTCAACTACTCACTCTACTGTATCGGCCCCATCGTAAGTGTCTCTTTCATGTGTCCAAGCCAGGGACCAGCTCCAAGAAGGTGCGGACACGCCTTGATCTGGCACCGAGGTCTTCACAGGGTGGTCCCCTTGCCCCCTTGTCACCTCCAGCTTCTTGTCAGCAGCTTTTGAGAGTCAGCGCCATCTTGGAGTCTGATGCACTCTTAAAGATGGGGCTGGGGTGCTGGTGTGACTCGAGCATCTGATCATTAGATTGTCAAGAATGAGAAAATCGCCAGGTTAGTGTTGTCATAACAGCTCAACGACATATGTCAGCCGAGAGCTTCCGGGCAGTTTGCAGAGTTAGCTATTGTGAAGATTGCGTAAGAAACAAGCGAGCCTCTCGCATAGAGGATGAAGCCCTGCAGCCAGAAAAGCCCCCCAGTGACTCAAGGGGCCCCTGAGTTTCAGGAGGAGTGTCACATCTCAGGGTTGAGCATCTGCCCCACGTCTGTCTGCAAAGGAGCCTGAAGGAAGCTGAAGACCCTCCAGCCTGGTCTCAGTGACTCTCAGGTGGGAAACAGCCCTGAAGAACCTGACCGATTTGTTAAAGGTTGTCCAGGCAGAGAACGTGGATGTGCAAGTAATCGCGTGACCCCAGAGCTGCGTGGCTTACAGTGAAAACACTGCATCGCTCCAATGGGGCTCAGAGCTACCAGGGCCGGGCACGCTGTCTCCAGGGTTGCTGAGAACTTCATGTACCAAGCCAGGCGCTGTACCAGACCACAGGGAGCCTGGAAAAATCAACAGTGCTTCCCGTCATTCAGCAATGGGGATGTAAATGTTCTGGGACCACGTTTACTTCCTGTCACATGTCGGGGAATCGTGCAAGATTTCCTTTGGCACGAAGCTTTCTTGAAATGCTCTGGAAACCACGGGCTGGAAGAAGCATAAAATGCAAAGGGGGCAAAGATGAGCCAGCACGAGGGTGGATCTGTGTGTGTGTAAGGGGGGAAGCAGGTGGCTAAGATCGGAGCAGAGGACAAGCCGGTCCACGGGGAATTTTCAGAACCCCGGATACGTGACTGTGTCGCCTGCGTGAAGTGGAGTCTCGCGTCCCCTAGAGCCCAGCAGGAGAGGTGTCTCTGGGGAACCCCCTCCAGGGTCTCAGTTGTTGGGGGGAGGGCTCTGAGGACAGAGGGCTCCCTCCCAGGTGGTGGCTGAGGGCACAGCGCCCCGCTGATCCTGAGGATGACATGACTGCAGCCACCTTGAGCGCAGATGCGCCCAGGAGTCCTCTCAGCAGGGTGTCCTAGTGTCTATTTCATCTGATAAATGCTTCACGTCTTAGAAAGAGACGTAGAGAACCACAAATAGTCCCATTTAATGAGGCCTCAGCATGGTTTGTATACGAGAGGCTTAAGATAGTGCTTTATTAAAATGCATTTAGTATTATGCCCCAAACTGTACACATAAACACACACAGGTATAAGAAGATAGAGTAAATGGAAGTAAATATATTATACAACAAGATTGTGCACAGTCACCGTTCTGTTCCATTTCATTCCCATTCCCACTTCATCCCATCCCATCCCTTCTTTTCCCTTCCAGTCATCCTTCCTATCCCCATTCCATCCCATCCCATCCCATTCCATCCCATCCCATCCCTTCCCTCCCCATCCATATCATCCCATCTGTTCCCTTCCCATCCCATCCGTTCCCATCCCATCCCATCCCATCCCATCCCATCCCATCCCTTCTCTTCTCATTCCCTGCCCTCCCTTCCCATCCCTTTGTATTCCATCCTCTACCTTGACATTTAAAAATAAAGCATTTACATTTAATCCTTTAGTATATTTCAGTATGTTTAGTCCTTAGTACATTTTATAGTTTAAAGCTCTGATGTGAAGTCAGCACACAGGAAGGGAGTGACTGCAGATGCATCCTAAGCTGGCTCACACTGCATACGGCAGTGATCCAGGGCAGTTCCAATGGCTCCCATAATGAAGGGGCTACACGGAAGATGCTCGTGCCGCGCTGGCTCGGATCCTCCTTGTGAGATGCCAACGATGCAGGTGAAGATCAGCTGCCCGTTGGGCTCCAGGAGGTGTGGGGCCTCACACCCGGTGTGCAGAGAACTGGGCGTGAGGGGGTGACGTGGGGAGGCTGACCAGGCTTTGCTCAGAGCTCTGGTTCCAAGGACTGGACAAGGGCGCCGTGTGGACTCACGCGGGAGATGGATGCAAGGCCATGGAAAGGCCGCCCTCTTTTCAGCCCATCACAGCTTCAGGGACTGAGTGTCAAGGGGGGAGTCACCAAGAAGGAGGGAAACAGAGGGCAGGAAGGGCCAGTTGCAGCCAATTTCTGTGGACCTGAAGTGCACATTCCTTAGCTACAGGCTGACAGACCGCTCTCTAGCGCTCCTGCAGGCTTCACGAAGGCAGCAGCTTGGGGCGTTTGGCTCAGTTCACCCTCATCACAGCCCCGAAAGGCCGAGTTAGGATGCCTCAGCCCCACCTCGCAGCCAAGGAAACCAGGACCTGCACAAATGAAGTGACCGGTCCGTGATGCCAGACCCAGTCGGGCCTCGCGTGTCTGACTTAAGAACCCATCCTGAACCTGGGTCTCCGCTGCCTCTTGGAGATTGGGGACCAGTCTCCCCAAAAGCGCCGCCTGGCTTTTTCTCAATGTCCAGAGCGGGCCCTTGTCTCCTGGTAGTGCTCGATCGAGGCCCTTGAGTCTCGGAAGTCTCTGACCATCCCCTGGAGACGGCAGGTGGTTTGAATTGGGTGCTGCAAGGGCCCTGAACCAGGCGTTTCTGCTCTTGCCCAGTCCTTCCCCCACCCCAGTCCACCGGCAGAGACTCCCGGCTCCTGCACCCACCGAGGAAGCCCTCCCTGCCCCCCCGACCACATGCAGAAGGATGAAGCAGGTGGCCATAGAACATCCCCCCCAAATGACCTGAGAGCGCATGGAAGCCTTGGCTATCAAACCTAAAGCCATCAACTGCACGGAGGGGAAACGGGCGGCCTGCACGGGGGGCTGCAGAGAGCGTTGTGTGACTCAGCTCCAACATTGAGAGAGACGAGAGCAAACACGAAGAAATGGGGTTACCTTCAGCCACAAAGCTCTGCACGGCAAAGAAACCACCTGGGGGGGGGAATCTGACTGGCAGGACACATGTGCGCCCCCCACATCCAAGAAGGGGCTGACACCCGGCAGAGACGAGGAACTCAGACAAACAGCAATAGAACAGACGAGCGGGTCAAACCTGGGCATAGGAGTTGAATAGACATGTGCCAAGGACAGACAGACAACTGTGATCTCAGCGGAGCCTGAGAATAAGCCTGCAGGGCAACTCCTATTTCATAGTTCTGTCTCCCCCTTCTTTCCCTCCCCCTCCCCCTCCTCTGCCCCTCTCTCTCACCCTCTCTACCCCCTCTCCCTCCCTCTGACTCCTGAGAGTGCTCTCTCCCTCTCCCTCTTCCTCTCCCCCTTTCACACAGACA
>PVHY01033758.1:0-10908 GCA_004024945.1 Uropsilus gracilis
TAGGAATATACCCAGAGAACATGAAGACATTAATTCAAAAGGACACATGTACACGCATGTTCGTTGCAGCCCTGTTTACAGTTGCAAAGAATTGGAAACAAACCAAATGCCCCCAAACGGATGATTGGCTAAAAAAAATGTGGTACATGTACACGATGGAATACTATGCATCCATCAAGGAGGACAAACACATGTCATTAGCCTGTAATTTAGATTTTAATAGGTTTTTGAGGTGGGCTATCTATAATTTTGACTTATGTTTTCAACTTCAAACTCTAAAATTTTGTGGAAAAGCCATTTTTCCTTGAATAGACTTAAATAACACTGATCTAGAATAAAAATATAGAAAAATAACCAAAATAATCAACCAACAACAAAAAACAAAAGGTTGCACAGGCATCTCTGTGGAGGGACATGTTTGCTGTTTCTACCTGTCTCATTCCTGGAGGTGAGTTTCATTTAGGTGATTTCCCACAGTTCACTACTCACCCATAGGAGCCCAAGGGTTTCCCCCTTTGCATTCCGCCCACAGATGCCCAGGTTGGAAGCAACCATGAGGGTGGAGCTAGGTGTTGGTGGCAGCCGCCAGCTTTCCAAGCTCCCTGACGTCAGACACCATGACAGGTGAAACATGTGGGCACCTGCCTTTCAGAAGAAATCCTCCCCGGCTGCAGAGCAGTGAGTACTGGTGAAGATGGTGCTGGTGGCTTAGGCAGTGAGCAGGTGGGTGGGTGTGAATGGCCCCTCCCAAAGACTGGTAAGGTGGAAAGGCCTGCTGGGTCTGTGGGCTGAGGCTTGGGCCAGACTGGCTGATGCCAACCACAGGCCTTCATCTGTGGGGTTGCTTTTGTGTGTGTGTGGTGGGGGCAAGGGAGGGCTTTCAAGGGTCCCAGTAGCCAAGTGTAGAGGAAGAGTGGAGCCCAGGTTGGATCTTGGCCTGAGCTCCAGGAGTCCAGTCCACTGGTTGCAGTCCTGCTGCAGAAAAGGAATATGTAGGAGGGCTCCTGGAGAGACTGGTCCTCTGAAGCCAGACTTGGAGGGTAAAATTTTACCAGTGGAAACAGAGGGGGCCTTTCAGTCTGGGGAGATTGTAGGGCAGAATGCTCCCTGGGTCTGCAGAGGCTGTGACAGTAGAAAGGATTATACTAGAGTGGAGTTTTTTCTGGTCATGAGTTAGGATTTAAGGACTATGAAATTCTGGTTCTGCGGAGTACTACCAATTTTCTGAGCTGTGAGGTACATTTGTTTAGCAGAGTTTCATAGGAAGAGTAGTTAAGAGTTTCTGTGAAAAGCTAGCCATTTTTGGTGTGTAAGATATTAGGAGACCCAGTGTCAGTCTTAGAGAATGTTCATTCATTGGACACAGCCACTCAGTTTCCTTGTGCTAAGTGGAATTTCTGTGTCCTCTCTATTCAACATGTAACCCCTAATCACATGTGACTGTCCTGCACTTGAATTGTGACTGGCACTGATTTTCTTCCAGTTTAATGTAGGTTGCATTTAAATAGTCATGTGGTGACTGGTGAACATGGCACTGGCAGCACAGATCAGATGCTAGGACAGTGTAGGAACCCACAGACCCTCTGCTTCTTTCACTTACTTAGCACATGAATGCAAGAGTCTGCCATCTTTTTTTTCTTGACTTGCCGACCCATTTCTTTTAGTTGCAGGGCCGGACGCTATCACAGACCAAAATGGGCTCACACTGTAAAATGAGAAATGCCTCATTTTACTACGTTATCTGTAAACACTTCTAAAGAGTGATAAGCATCCTAGGCTGGGCATGGTGGCGCATGCCTGTAAGCAGCAACCTAGAAAGCCGCAGCCAAGTCCAGGGATCACGGTTCAAGTCCCACCAGGGGCACAGAGTGAGACCTAGTCCCCAAAAAATAGCTGGACGTGGTGGTGCGCACCTGTAATCCCAGCTACCTGGAAAGCTGAGGCTGGGAATTGCTTGAGTCTGTGGTACCCCAGGCAACGTAAGCCTGCGGTAACATTCCTTAAAAAAATAAAAATGAAATTTTGAGTGAGCCCCCTGGCCCCAATTACCTCCCCCAAACTGGTAACCAGTTTTATTACACCCTTGCCATTTTGCCTTCCTTTAAAATCCATCGTAAATTGTGCTCTGTTCTTTATATATACGCCTTTCTTTGTTAAATAAATTGTCGATTTAGCTCATCACCTCCAGGCCATCCTTAGCTCATAGCCAAGCAATCTTCTCTTGTCTGTTCTTTCTTTATACCCTATGTTAGGCTCTCAACATTGCAGAATAAGAATAATATTTGATGTATGTTTATCACATTTATTTATTCATTAACATAGTGAAGAATATCTTGGTTACTTCTAAGTTTTGTCAATTACGTGCAGACATAAGTTTTCAACTCATTTCTGTAAATATCAAAGCATGCAACTGCTGGATCATCTAGTAAGACTATGTTTAGCTGTGTGAGAAATTGACAAGTTGTCTTCCAAAGTGGACAAACCATTCCCATTCCTGCAGCAATGAATGAGAGTTCCCTTTGTTCCATATACTTCTATGGACAATCTGTGTTGTCCATGTTCAGCCTGTGTTTTAGAATTAAAATAGATATGCAGTAGCATTTTGTTCCTAGATTTCCTAAAGACAAGGATATTAATCATCTTTTCATACCCTTATTTTCTATCGCCATCTCTTCTTGGTAAGATATCTGCTCACGTATTTCCACCCATTTTTAATTGAGTTGTTTACTATTGTTGTATTTTAAGAGTTCTTTCTATGTTTTTAATTTATTTCCTTATTATATTTGTGGTTTGCCAATGTTTCTTTTCCCAGCCTGTGGTTTATCTTTTCATTTTCTTGACATTGTTTCCACAAACCAGAGAATTTTGTCCCATTGGAATTCCAGTTATCAATTTTCTTGTTTCATATATTGTACTTCTGGTGTTGTATTTAAAAACTCTGTACCAAATCCAAAGTCAACAAGATTGTCTTACGTTATTTTCCAGTACTGTTAAATAGTTTTACATTTTATAATTTTACCCCTGTTTCATTATGAGTCAAATTTTGTGAAAGGTGTAGTATGTGTTTAAACTTATGTTCTTGCAGTAGATATCTATTTGTTCAAGTACTGTTTGTTGAAAAAACTATTTTTTCTCCATGGAATTTCCTTTGCCAAAGATCAGTTGACTATTTTTTTCTTAAACTAATTTATTTACAACAGAGTATCAATGTGTCAAGAAACATTATCCACTAAAAACAAAAATAACCTATTTTTCTTGGAAAAGCATGTCGTATTTCCATTTTTAAAAAATTTTTAGTCATGATCTTCTTACTACAGTGGTCATCTTTGTGTAGTTTTTGTTCCTCTTAAGCATAACTCTCCTATCTATGCTGTACTCATACATGGCCCGCCCGCTGCTCCCTCTGGTCACTCTAACTCCGCAACCACTCCAAGTCGTAAATTGATGCTTGGATCACTGGGCTCATCTGTTTTCTTTTTTGGAACAATGTCCTTTTGCTGAGTGAGGACCTGCGCACCTGAGACCAGGCTGCTCAGATCTCCAAGAGGAACTGAGGCAGGCAGCAAGACAGAGCATGTCAGGAACCTCCTCTCATGGATGTTGAGTGATTCTCTGGATTCCTGGATTTTCGAGCTTCCTGTGGTCTAAGAGACTGTCCCCTTTGTCTAGAACAGAGTGGTCAGTGGGTTCCATAGTTCCTCATTCATACTGAGTGCCCCATCCATTCAGATGACTCTTACACGATACTGCTACTGAGTCTTATAGTTCTGTCATCTAGCATTGAGTGTTGGGCACCCAATTCCCAGCTACTATCAATCGAGAGGGTCCCTGGTGGGGAGGTGGTTGGTGCAGCACCTCTCCTCTCTTTCCTTTAATGTTTCCAGTTCTGCCATGGGACTGTAGCCATTGAGGTTTTTCTTTACCACAGACAAGGAGGGAGTTAATTCCTGTTGCACACATCTCTGGATCAGGGGTTTTGGCTTCCCATTCACTGCAGGCATTGTAGGTGGAGCTCTGCAGCCGGTCAGCACTTCAGCTTGTCTCACATTCTTGTCTCTTGTGGTTCCAACCACACATTGTTTGGATCCTCCACAGATGATGAGTGTATACAAGGCCTTGATTGAATGTTCTTCTCATCTCTTGGATGTTTGCAGATTGACTGCCTGAGTGTCTGATGCCTACCTACTTTAGATCTGATTAGAGTCGGGGGAAACCAGAATGAAACCCCCCTCCAAGCCCAAGACCCCTGGCAGAGGCTGCCTGGCCTCCATATGAAGGTAGAGGTGGCTTCCCCAACCTGAAATACTTAGGCCCCAAGACCCTGAGATCTCGATGGGGCAGCACTCACACTGTACCGTATCAAACCCTTCAACATGTCCCTCCCCAGCAGCCGATGCCAAGGATCTCTCTTTGGAGTCAAAGCATCTTTGGGGCTTTCAACACTCACCTGCTGGGTTTTGTTGACTGGGCAAAATTAGGTGTTTTTTTTTTAATTACTGATTTAAATGGAGTAGAGGAGATAAGAAATAGAGGGGAATTTCAAATACACACTAGAGAAATTTAAGTTCATTTATTTTGACATACTCTACATAAATAACTGAGAATAAAAAATGAACATAGAGAATGGAAAAGTAAACTGTATGAGGCATCATCACTTTCTAATGTTTGAAAATAATTTTTTTTATGTTTCTAACTACCTTTTTTAAATACTCGCAACAATAAACTCTTCAGTAGATCACCTGGTTAGTCATCTGACTAGAGTTCATTGATCTCTGGAATCGTCCAAGTAGAATAAGTGTGTTCAGTTGTATGAAATATAAAAAAGTCAGCCTGGCCTTTATCCTGGAAATGTACAACTGAGATCTAACATGGATAATTTGATTAAGATATCTTATGCCTGTGGACAGGAGTATAAAATCTCCTTTGCAGGAATTGTGTTTAAAAAATACAGAGCTGCTATTCTCATGAGCTCTTTTCTCTACTATGTTCCAAGAAAGATTTAAAGTGGCCTATTGGGATACAGAAAATATAATAGGATGTGAAAAAGTCTTCAGGACTTGTGGAAACTGGTTTCCAAATGATGCAACTCATCAATGGTCATGGGAGGCAGTATTGCAGGTGATCAGGTTTTCAAAATATTGGTTTCATTTCTTGTTTCTCCTTTGAACTCATTCTTAAGTTCCAGCTTTACCACATTATTTCAGAAGGAATTCTAATACTCTAGATCATCAATCTTCTTTTCTCTAAATTCTCTAAGCTACAGGACCCTTCTGATTTTTAGTCAAGGTAAGGGAGACATGCATGCACATTACCGGTCTCCTCCTGCTCTGCTTGGGATGAAGGGCATTTTTCCAAAAAGGTGGTGGAAGGAAGCCTTGGACAGCTGCTGGGTTCTGAATGCCCACAGACAGGATTCTAGAGTTGTGAAGTTGTGTGGGGAAAACACAGCTGTTTCTGAAGCCTTAGCTTAAGTTTTCCCTGTGGTCTTCCTCAAAGGAAATTAGACTTGGAAAATCTTTGTTCTACCCCCAACCTAGCAGGATACTGATGCATTCTGTCTGGTGAGGGATTCAGCTCAAGCCCTGGTGAGGTTGAATGCTTGAACAGGACAAATGCTGAGAAGATTCTGTATACCTGAGCCCCTTAGCATGAGGACTGAGGTGATGGCTGAAAAGAAGCTTCTCCCTCCATTCACGTGGGGAGCACTTAGTGCCGTAGCCAGGTCTGAGAGGGGACGAGCAGGAGACTGCAGCTTGGCTCTGTTCCCTGGGTGCGCTGGGCAGCCCTTGTAGTGCTGTGCCAGAATGCTCAGAAGATGGGAACTATGAGGAACGTTTCCCAACACAAATCACTGCAACACTGGTTGACAAGGCAGCATTGGCTCTGGTACAAAGGTGCAGCACTGAGTTTCTCTTTACACCTGCAAGCGTTCACAGGAGAAGGTGGACAGAATTCCACAGAAATGTGGCAGTTGTGTCCATGGTTTCTGCTACTGGTCCCTGCTGTCCTTGAGTGTTATTCTCAGTGATGAGAGGGTTAAGTGGAATCCTCTAGGCACCCACAGCCAATGTTTCTGAGGGCACTTAGGATTTAGAAATCTGAGTTTGTAAAATGATATCTCCTTGTATGATTTCCTGTGACCTTTTAATGCCATAGATATTTGAACCTGATCAGGACGTTGCCTTAATCTTGATTATAGGTCCTTCCCAGCCCACATTGTCTTTGTTTGCTTGTTTTTAATAATTACCTTGTGGAAGTAGGAAGTAGCATACACCGGAATCTTACGGTCCCACTGCAGCAAGATTTCACCATCTCTGATTTTCCCCTCGGTATTTCTCGAACACCTTGCGAAAGTATACAGTGCTGTGGATAGTATTCCCTCTGTAGCTGAAAGAAAACAACTAGACATCTCTATAAAATGGAAACTAGGTGTCATAAACCATAGGTCACTTCATAACTAGATCTCAAGAATACACTTCCACTATTATGCATGGCAGTGTCCCACGTGGCCACGGGTCCTGCCCGGGAAAGACCCGGTGAGTGGCTTAGCGGCGAATCTCCGGGTTCACCAGGTCAGCTCAGCCCGGGGAATGGCCCTGGCCCGACCCCATCTTGCCCCGTCGACAGTACTGATTGACTGATGCTGTGAATCATGAAACCTTAGCACAGTCAGGCCGCCGCCTCTCCTCTTGCTTCCAGCGTCTGAAATGTCTTATTTTTACTTCTTCTCTTAGTTATCTTGCCTTTATTGTACTGCTGCTTAACTTTAAGTGTAACGTTAAGCATGCAGAGAATATCAGTTCCATAAGTAACCACCATTCAAAAACAAACAGGCACTAGCATTTTATCATTTTCAGTTCAACTCTTAAAAGAAAAAACGTGAATAAAGGTAGGGAAACCTTTGCCGGTTATTCACTTCTCTTGCCGAATAGACAATATGAGCATTTGGTGAATGTTTGTCTCTTGCTTGCATTTTTTTTTACCATTTATGTCTATTGCAAGGAAAATACTTAAAGGTTTGCTTCAAATTGTCATACAGATTATTTTCTCTAGTATGACTTCTGATCAGATCTAAGAGAGTTTTGTATTCTTCAAGGGTCTCTTTAGTCTTTGAAAAATTGTGTTTTCCTGAAATTAAACAGATACGGAGACTGAAAATATGAAAAAGAAAACAAGAAAAACAAACCAAAAATAGCCCGACAGTGAGAAAACGCCAGGACCCACGGCTGTCCGTGGTCAGCGAGCGAGGCCCAGCGGCGTGGTGCAGGGGCCGGGCGGCCAGGGGGGCTCCATGCCGCAGGGCCCATTGCCTGGTCGGGCTCGGTCCGGCGGAGCTCCCGGCGCTGGCTGGGCAGGCTGCCCGGGGTCAGAGACCCCAGCTGCGGACACTGGATGCGGGCGAGGGCCGCGGGCGGAGCTCCACTCAGAAGCCCAGGAGCGGAGCAGAGCCCTGGCCGGGTGTTGTGCCGAGCCTCAGTCCAGGAGCCTCGCCTCGCACGCGGGCTCCCACACATGGCCCTCAGAAGCCAGGATCGCCCAGCAGGCCTCCCAGCACCCGGCGAGGCGGGTGGGCTGTCCTGGAAGGCAGGGCTGGGCCTGCCGGGCTGAGCGCTAAGCTGCTAAAGAGGGCCGGCTCCCTTGTTTCCGCGCCTCCCAGCCTGCGACCCGACCAGGGAGGCAGACCCGGGCCGTCAGGGTTTATGCCTGTCCAGGTCGACCAGAAGCCCGCCGACATCCAGCCTTACATGTCACCACAGGTCCTGCTCGGGGATGACCCGGTCAGTAGGTTAGTGGTGGACTTCCGGGTTCACCAGGTTAGCTTGTTAGGTTCAGAATGCTCTAAACTAGGCCGGGCACTGTGGTTCGTGCCTGTAAGCTTCAGCTTATGAAGCGGCCGGGCCTAGGGATCACAGTTCGAGTCCCGCCTGGGGCCCATAGTGAGACCTAGTTCCAAAAAAATAGCTGGGCGTGGTGGTGTGCGCCTGTAATCCCAGCTACCTGGGAAGCTGCGGCTGGGGATTGCTTGAGTCTGTGGTACCCGGGGCAATGTGAGCCTGCGGTTCCACTGGCAAAAGTAGCAAGACCTAATCTCAAAAAAAAAAAAATTCACAAATACTGGATATTCATCTAATGCTTCTGCGGTCATGCCAGCTAAGTATCACAGGTACTAGACTATCTCCTGATGATGCTTTTGTGGTCAGAACAGTAACGGTAAGGGCAGCAACCCAATTCCGGGCGTAGTTCTGTCTTTTTTTTTTTTTTTTTTAAGCTTCTGTGTCTGTGGTCTTAGACCCTTGAGCAGTAATTTTTCAATTTACAGACTTTAACATTTTACATTTAACATCTTATTCTTCTAATCAACAGCCCAGAAGCCCAGCCTGGCTAGGCCCCGCCCTGTGTCTGGACTCCCTCATGGCCCAGGGCTTTGGTTCTCCAGGACCTGGAGCTGGGTCCTAACCAGATGTGCATAGGCCACATGTATATATGTTCCTATATATTTGATTAGATATGGAGACTCAAAATATGAAAAAGAAAAAAGAAAAACAAACCAAGAATACTCAATAGTGAGAGAAAGCCATGCCCCTGCAAGGCCCAGAGGAGCAGGCAAGGGACCAAGCAGCCAACGGGGCTCCTGCCGCATGTCCTGTAGCCTGTTCAGACAAGGTCCTGCTCAGACGAGGTCCTGCTCAGACGAGGTCCTGCTCAGACGAGGTCCAGTCAAGGCCCCGGTGCTCGCTGCATAGGCTGTCCGGGGTCGGGTCTCCAGCTGCACACACTGGCTATGTGGGAGGAACGCCCTTGGAGTTCAGCTTTGGAAGCCCTTAAGTGGAGGGAAGTCGAGCTCAAACCGCGTGTTGTGCCAAGCTTCAGTCCAGACGATGGACTTTGCCGCGGCATCTCCTCTCACCAGGCCAGGTCTCAGCCCGTGGTCCTTGTGAGCCGTGGTCTGAAAAGAGCCTCACAGCACCGTGGAAATAACCTCCACCCTGTGTGTGGGACTGCTGCAGGGAGAGAGCTGAGAAAATCCCTGCAACTGGAAGGGATGGGTTGCTTTTCAGTGCTGCTTGGTTTCATCGCCCTGCCTGGCTTCTGGAAGTGGAAACCTGGGTGGGTGAAGAGGTGTTCCCAAGGGGCCAGGTATCAGGTTGAGCATAGACATGTTCCCCAACATTTTAGCTGAGCTGAAGGGATGATAGAGCAGGCTCTCTGAAAACTATATTGTCCTTCCCAATTGCTATGTGTTCACTGACCTGTCTACCTACCTACCTCCCATCCTCTCAAACAACGTACTTTCCTATGTACCTACCCACCTATATGTCTACCTACTTACCTGGTTAACTACTTCCAATCTCTCTACCTACCTACTCACTTTTCTATTTACCTTCTTATCTATGATTGTTAGCTAGAACCAAACCTTCCCCTCTGCTCCCTCAGTTCCAACCCTGGGTCTTGGTCAAAGGATTCAGCACCTTGTCTCCCATAAAGTCTTAAAGTACTAAGGGCCAAGTTTATAGCCACGTCTAAGAGAGGTCTGACCCTCCATCCTCCAGTGTATGAAACTCGGACAGAAGGGCTCACAGCCTCTCTCTGGACTATGGCCTCGAGTTTATTTAGAACCAGACATTTATAGAAACCATGAAGCAATCAGTAACAAAGACAGTTTTGATCCAGGGTCACATGTTTACACGCATATCTTTACCAGCAAGTACAGTCTCAACTGGTCAAATTTGGCCAAAGTGTGACCTCAAGGAGGTATCTTACCAAGATTGCTCTGCAGACAACCAAGGTCACTTTGCTTTTCCCTCCATACCCATTAGGCAAGCATTCAGTAGCTTATCAGAGCAGGCCAGAAATGAAGTAATGAGAACATGGCTCTCCACACCCAGAGGGGACAGGGACCCCTACTACAGAAAGACAGGATGCCAGATGAGAACCAGGACTACCACCCCAAATAGCTTTCCCACCAAGCCATAATCTCACCATTACAGATTCATTTTTGTGTATATGTCCCCTCCTGGTTTTCAGAAATTTAAAATAATTATGAATGTTAAACATGTGTGAGAGAAAATTTGAGAGATACAAAGGTAGTAATATTTTCTTACATCTACATATCCAATCAGTAAGGCACCCCATTAAAAAAATTGGTTTTGTTTCATTATCCACTATGTCTTTTGTTCTAGCATGGCTGTGAGTTGTGGGCATGTGGGATTCAGAAGCTGACTTTCACCATGAAGCTTCAGTGCTATTTCAGTCTGATGTTCTAGAAATGCCAAGTGCTGGTGAGTTCCATGACCCAAGGGGGCCACTCAGTTTTCTAGTCATCAGCACCTTACCTTTGTGGAGGGGACAGTGCAACCCAAGGTGTGAACTAACGGCACCCTAAAACCAATTCTAATTCAGATGTGCAGGGTTAGGCCTGATGGGACAGGTCAGTCACGAGGAGGTCAGGGTGAACAAAGTTGCGTCCCAGCAGTGAGGAAGCACAGGCAGGTGAGCTGCCCACCCCAGTCCTATGGTCCACCCAAGTGTCAAGCCTGGTTGGGCACCGGTTCCTTCACCCAGAGCTGCTGGCATCTCACCTGCCTCCTCTTGTCAGGTCAGGTTCATTTCCAGGGCAGCTGTGACATGAGAGGGAGACTGGTTTCCAATAGCTCATGGCCTGGTTGAGGGTTGGGGGGGGGTTTTTCAGGGATCCACTGGTGCCTGGGGTAGACAGGGGTTTAGAGCCATAGGGTACCCTGGGACCAGACAGAGGTGCCTGTTTGCTGAGGGCTTGTTTCAAGCAGTAAGACATCAGGCCCGATGCAGGTGGAGGAAGGAGAAGGCTTGGAAAAGCTATCCCAGAGCTAATGTGAGCCTTGCAAGCCTTTCAGTCACTAGTCTGTGACCCCTAAAGTGACTTTGTGT
>PVHY01033759.1:0-10908 GCA_004024945.1 Uropsilus gracilis
CCCTCCCTCCCTCCCTCCCTCCCTCCCTTCCTCCCTTCCTTCCTTCCTTTCTTTTTTTTTTTTTGAGACTACGTCTTGCTACTTTCGCCTGTGGAACCGCAGGCTCATGTTGCCCAGGGTACCACAGACTCAAGCAATCCCCAGCCTCAGTCTCACTCAGCTGGGATTACAGGCCTGTTCCACCATGCCCAGCTATACTTTTTTGGAACTAGGTCTCGCTACATGCCCCCGGCGGGGCTCAAACTGCTATCCCTGTTCCCAGCCACAGCTTCCTAGGCTGCCGCTTACAGGCATGTACCACCATGCCTGGTTTTTCTTTTTTTCAAGATTTATTTTTTAATTTAGTTTTCAATTTATATTCCAATTTATTTTTCAAAATATTTTTTAAAATCTCTGATTCCCTTGTATTCCACATGAATTTTAGGATTAATTTGTTGATTTCTGGGGTTTAAAAAAAACCTGGAATTTGGATGGTGAGTACATTGAATTTGTGGATGAAGTTGGAGCACAGGACCATTTTAAGAGGTAGCTCTCAATCTGTGTATATGGGATACCGTTCTACTTATTACAGTATCTTTTCTTTCAAGGAGTTACGGTTTTCAGAAGTTCAGTTTTGTCATTTGTTAAATTTATCCCTAATATTTTATTCTTTTTGATGCTATTGCAAATGGAATCTGCTTTTAAAATGATTAGTTTTGGTTTAAAATATTATATAGGCTTCAGGAATACAGCATTAAAATTCAACATCTATACTCTTAATGATGTGGTGTTATGTTTTAGGCATTCAGCCCCTTATGATGATAGTTAGCAGGAAAGCAACACAAATACAATCTAGACAAGATTTCACTACACTTGTACACTAGCGAGAGACACCCTACAAAGAAAAGTTTCTGGACTCTGACAGGAGTTGGAAAAGGGTTTTTAAGAGGGTATCTCGCAAGTCATGGGTTATAGTCATATTGGAAGGATACTTCAAAAATAAGGAACTGTGTTGGACTAATCCTTTGATCTTAGATAGTTATGGGTAGGTTTCAAGGGTTATCTTGGTTTTCTACATGTATGCTTCTTAGTGCTATTGGTGGCACATTGTTTTCTCCTGCCCCCAGGGCAGATTGCTCAATATCACTCCCCCAGGAAGGTTACTTTGGGACCTATTGCACATTCTCGGCCACCCCTTTCCTAGTGATTATGCCATAAGGGGATGTTAAGGTTGTAGCTGATCACTTAATCAAGCTGTTTTGTGGATTTTTGTTGATGCTGTTATTATTATTATTTCACTTTGGAAGTCTTGCCAGCCATAGTGGTAGGTAATTACAACATCTGATTTAAAAGACAGTTCATTCAATAAATGATGCTGGGAAAACAGGATCACTCCATGCAAAAAATGAATTTAGACTACTCTCTCACACCATGTACAAAAACCAACTCAAAATGAATAAAAAATTTTGATGTAAGACCTGAAACCATAAAATACATTGAGGAAAATATGGGCAAAACATTCCAAGATTTACATCTCAGAAACCTCTTTCAGGACACATCCACAGATGCTTAAAAAAAAATGAAGGAAAACATAAGCAGCTGGGACTATGTGAAACTAAAAAGCTCTAGACAGCAAGAGAGGCAAAAACCAAAACAGAAAGATAACCAACAAAATGGGAAAACTTTTTCGCTTTTCACACAAGTGATAAGGGTCTGATAACAAAGATCCACACAGAACTCATACAACTTAACAAAAACAAAGCAAAAAGCCTAATCAAAAAAAAAAATGGGAAGATATAAAAAGACATTTCTCCAAAGGTGAAATACAAATGACCAATAGGCACATGAAAAAATGTTCAGTTATTATTATCACTAATAGTCAGGGAAATGCAAATCAAAACCACAGTGAGATACCATTTTACAAAAGTGAGAATGGCACATATAACAAAAAAATGGGCAACAACTACTACTGGTGAGGATGTGGAGAGAAAGGAACACTCTAACTCTGCTGGTGGGAATGAAAACTGCTGCGATGGAAAGTGGTGTGGGGGATTCTCAAACTAATGAAAATGGAACTATTATTCAACCAGCAATTCCTCTTCTGGGAATCTACCCAAAGGAAACCAGAACACTATAAAAGAACACCTGTACTCAGATGTTTATTGCAGCACTATTTACAATTGTCAGGATATGGAAACAATCCAAATGCCCCAAAACAGATGAATGGGTGAAAAAGATGTGGTATATGTACACAATGAATATTATTCATCAATTAAAAATGACAAATTTGAAGTGTGATGAACCTAGATGGATTCATATTAACAGAAATAAGTCAGAAAGAAAAAGACAAAACACATGTTCTCATTTAAATGGGATATAGGGAAAACAAACAAAAAGCCAAGAGGAAAAGTCAAAACAAGCTAACAACCAAACTAAAGCATACAGCTGGGGGATAGGGAACTGGGAATGGTTCAGGGAGGGTATGGGCATGGAAGATCAGAATGGCGGTCCATAAGTGATAGGGTAGAGGTAGAACCCTGGGAAATACAATTAGGATATCTATTTGTACACACACACACATATATATAATAATTATTAAAAAATACCTGGTTTATGTTGTTATGATTTATATTTAAAATGAATTCACTGGCATTGGGAGGGGAAGTATACATGCACCGGAAAGCAGTATCTGATCTGTAGTAGAATCTGTAGTGGAATTTCTCTTTCTTTTTCTTTTGCCTCTTGTATTTCTTTGAAGTCAGCTGCTTCTTTGGAGCTGCTGTAGCAGATAAAGAGCTGGCCTCATTGGTGTGACTTTCCTCTCCAAAGGGATACATAAAGCCAAATGCTTAAATCTATTTAGAATTTGAATGTCTTTGCCTTCTTCTTGGCTTTCTCTCCCTTCCTTTGTGCCATTGTATTTAATCTCTTAAAATAATTAGTAATTTAGACCAGAAAGTTATGTGTGTGTGCAGCTGGGGGGTTCCCAGCTCTAATCTCTTATTGTGTTTTCATTTCTTTGATGTTCTTGTCTGCGTGCAAAACAAGAGCACAGACTGCTGGGTCCTGAGTTGACTTCATGAGATAAATCATTCATTTTGGAATGATCATTCTGCTGTTGCTGAAATCAGGTGACAAAACAGGCAAAACAAATAACCAAACTAACAAAGGGGAGCAGCTGGCCCTTTAAAGCCAGCCACACACCAGGTTCCTCCCAGCCCACGCATGCAGTATAGCAAGAACACATAGACTTTAAAAGGGAGACAAAAAAGAATGTACTTATTAAAAGACAAATTAGACAAAAGTCACTGAAGGGTAAAACGGAACCCCTTTGGTAAACTTACCACATAGTCCAATCTCTAGTCCAAAGAGCACATGACAGTAGCAGCTACCTGCTTCCACAAAACATCAGCTGCCCCACATGAAGCCAGATAAAGGAGCCAAAATAGTGCTGCCACTTCTTCAAAGACACAGCTCCACTCCCTTCAAACCAGAAGAAGCCAAGATGGTGTCCTGGCAAGATGGAGTCGTCAATCCTTTTCCAAAAGGCACAGCTCTGGCATTCTTCGGCTCCAACTCCAAAGTGGTCTGGCATCAGCAAAACTCACTCAATACAGCAACACAGCAAGCACTTCAGACATCTCACGCTGAAAGCGGCAACACAACAAACTCTCTTCAGTTCTCCAGAAGACTTCCAAGCTTCACAGTTTCAAAATTAAACCAAGTTTTCAAATACCATGTTTCCAAGACAGCTCACAGAGGTCACAAGTTTCTCCAACATGCTTCCCTGGGCTCCAAATTGTCACAGGCTGGGTATGGAAGCCCAAAGGTTGGCTTCCTTGCCTGCACTGCTGCCCCACACAGAAGTGGCACCTCTGAGGCCTCCAGCCTCCCTGCTGTGCCTCTCTGCACCTTCCTACTCGATTCTCTTCTGTTCTGTCTTCTGACTCTTTCCATGTCTTTTTCTCTGTCCCCTCCCTATTCTTTTAATCCTCTTTTCTGGAGAGAAGGCTTAACTTCCCTTCTCCAAGTCTCCACCCACCAGTGAACAATAGCTGCTATTTTAATGCGGAACCATCAGTACTGGGAGTCACAGCCCCCTAATATTGCTGTTATGCCAGCATTGTGACTTTTGAATCAACTGCAGTCTCTGTGCTGTTAGATGGAGAATTTAGAATCTCTTCAGATTTTCTTTCAAAAGAGCAGCAAAGATTTTACTAAAAGCTTGACTGATCATATGAAATAGTGTTGTATATACAGAAGCTGGCAGGATGGGTAGACTGCTGGAGTTGGTGAACTGGAGGGTAAGGAGGCAAAATTCTGCTGTACTGTTGGGCAGGTGGCTGCTGTGTCTCTGATTAAAAAAAAAGGGAAAGGCTGTCTTGTGAATTTCAGTCCACTTCTTCCCACCAGCTCACCCTGTTCTCCTATCTCAGTCACAACCGAAAGTCCAGTGTCCATCTACCACTATACGGTAGATCCCCTTTACCCAGTCTACCCACACATGCCCCTTCCCTTTTCCCTAATTGTCACCATTTTGTTCTTATAATCTAGGAGTTTATTTTATTTTATTTGTTCAATTTTTTTGGGAGGTCTTCTACATATGAGTGAAAACATTGTATTTTTCTTTCTCTAATTTCAATTGGTGTAATGCTCTTTAGGGCCATCATTATGTTGCAAATGGAAAAATTTCATTCCTTTTTTTACAACTGATTAGCATTCCAGTGTGCATATATGCCACATACTTATTGATTCATCTTTCAGTGTGCACTTAGTTTATTTCCATATGTTGGTTATTGTGACTAATGCCTCAGTGAACATAGGGATACATATATATCTTTGCATTCGTTTTTGTATTCCCTCAGGTGATTATCCAGATGTGGAATAGAGAAATACTATTTTCCATGATGACTGCACTAATTTACATACTCACCAATAGTGTATGAAGGCCCCTCCTTTCTCCATATCCTCACAAAACTGTTTTCATTTTAAAAATTATTTATTTTTTTGATTGCATATACACAAACACAAATACACACACATATATAAAACATCGTTGTTTATCCTTATATTCTCCCATCACCTTATCACCTGTGTATCTTCTTTGTCTCTTGTGCCCTCCCTCTCTCCCAATTTTACTCTCCTTCCCCTCCCTTGATCTATGCTTCAGTTCTGTTGGTGGTTTTAAATTTTTCTTGTCTATTTGTTTTTCCTAAATCCCTCATATAAGTGAGTCCATCCCATATTTTTCTTTTTCTTTCTGACTAACTTCCACTAAAAATCTGTTATTTCTGTTTGCACATGGTTGAGAGTTACCCAGGGACACCAGATATAAGAGGTGAAAGAGATCTAGCCATCTGTGTGCACAAAGGCAAAGAAAGCATACTCATAATGTGAAATACTTTAATAGAAGTCATTGTGTAGCGAGAGAAAAAAGGATATTCTTAATAATAGTTTCCCACTAAAATTCCATGTATTACCATCCCCTTGTGAGCAAATACTCAGTCAAACAGGATTGGATCAAAGTAGTACCATGTGAATCTCAAAACTTGCTGCAAGTCTAAGGTAGCTTCTAGTATGGAACCACAAGATAGGGATCAGGAAGATCTTAGCTGGGACAAAAGGAGATACCATATTAAGGTAATAGCTGCTGCTGTCAGCCAACCTTTCCCTTTGTCTCTCACCCGTTTTTCTCTTCCCAATTTCCCTACATGCTTCTCCTCTATGTGTTTCCTTCCAAGCTGAAGTCTGAAAAGCAAGTGCCCTGTTCCCCCACCCTGTACCAGGAAGTCTGGCTCATGGCATAGTGGGACTTGTAATCCAGATGGTTGCATGTCAGTAAGGTGGGGAATATGGCTTCTCCCCTTCATAGAGGTATGTCTATAATCTCTATATTTTTTTGGTAAAAGCAAAAAAACCAGAAAATTTAATAATATGCATACTTCCTGTACTCCTAGGAGAGAGACAACCTGACTAAGTAGCTTGTCCATTTGACTTCAGATACCAACTGAATTGCTTAACTAAGGTTGGAAATTTGGGTGTGGTGTGAAAAGCAAAGTCAGGGAGGTTACTGGGAAGTCTTGGTTGATGAGGAAATGCAGATAAGATAAGATTAGGTCACACAGGGACAGTGAGACAAACCCTTACAGGAAAAAAATTTAGAATACAATCTCCACCCAGATTTAGGGCTCTTTCCATGAAATCAATATCTTTTGATGACTGATTTTTGGTCCTTCATAATCTGGTGATTTCTCAAGTCCCACAACTCAGATATTGAGTGGTTCGATCATTTTATAGAACCAGTCTTTTAATCTTGAGCTTCCACCAGTCCAATTCAACAGTTGTGTCCAGTTTCTGGAGACAGTCTTGTAAGTGGGTCCTAAAATTAAACCTGCATCTTAATAATTAATAAGAGGCATTTCTATGGGAACAAAGGAAAACTGTCAAGGATCAAAGCAAACCAAAAATCTCGTGGAACCTGAGGGAAACCAATCAGGAAGTCTAGATGGGCTGGATGCGTCTCCCATCCAAGTACTAAGTACTAACCAGGCCTGACCCAGCTTAGCTTCTGAGATCAGATGAGATCAGGCGTGTTCAGAGTATGACCATAGACTGGACTGGAAGCATCTACAATGAGTTGGGGCAGGCAGCATTTTGTAGTTTGATGTCAGCTGGCACTTAGAAAAGCAGCAGTTGTCTCCAGGATTGTCAGCAGCCTTTGTGGTTTTCTGGGAAGCTGATATCAAGTTTTCCATTTCCAGCTTACATAGTTTCAGAAAAATCAGTTTTAATTTTCAATCTCTTAGACTTAGTGGTCCCCAGGCTCCCCCAGACTGCATTTTCCAAAAGTATGCACAAAGACAAAGCATGATCACATTAGAAAAGAACTTTACTAGAACTAGAGTGCTGGAGAGAGAAGAGAAGAGAGAATACTTAAAATGAAACATTCAATGTAACTCATCCCCATCATGGATTAATACCCAGCCAGACAGAGTTGGTCAATGCAGGGCTGTTGAGCCTCAGAGTTAGTCATAAGTCTAAGGCACCTTCTGGCAGGAAGTGATAGCAAAGGGACAGAAGAGGCCAGGAAAGTCTGGGACAAAAATCAAAGGACAAATCAGGGTTAGAGCTGCCATTGTCAGTCTCATCACATGTCTCTCACTCTGTTAGGAAACTATGGCCCCCAGTACTGGTAGTGCTGCATTAAAATAGCAACTATTGTTCATTGGTGGGTGGAGACTTGGAGAAAGGAAGTTAAGCCTTCTTTCCAGAAAAAAAAGAGGATTAAAAGATTAGGGAGGGGACAGAGAAAATGACATGGAAAGAGACAGAAGACAGAAAGAAGAGAACTAAGTAGGAAAGTGCAGAGTGGAGCAGCAGGGACGCTGGAGGCCTCAGAGGTGCCACTTCTGTGTGGGGCAGCAGTGCAGGCAAGGAAGCCAAGCTGTGGGCTTCCATCCCCAGTCCAGGCTGGTGAGGAGCCCGGGGAAGCATGTTGGAGAAACTTGTGACCTGTGTTTGCTGTCTTGAAAATGTGGTACTTGAAAACTTGGTTTGATTTTGAAACTGTGAAGCTTGGAATCTTCTGGAAAACTGAAGAGAGTTTTGTTGTGTTGCCGCTTTCAGCGTGAGATGTCTGAAGTGCTTGCTGTGTTGCTGTATTGAGTGAGTTTTGCTGATGCTGGGCCACTTTGAAGTTGGAACTGAAAGAATGCCGGAGCTATGCCTTTTGTAGAAGAATTGACGTTGCCATCCTGGTTTTCCTTGTTGGATTTGAATCTTCTGCTTTTGGAAAAGGATTGAGGATGCCATTTTAGCTTCTTCTGGTTTGGAGTGAGTGGAGTTGTGTCTTCTGAAGGAGAAGTGGCAGTGCCATCTTAACTCCTTCATCCGCTTAAAGTGGGGCAGCCACCATTTTATGGATGCACATGGCTGCTGCAGCCATGTGCTCTTTGGACTAGAGACTGGACTGTGTGGTAAGATTACCAAAGGGTTTCCCTCGTACCCCTCAGTGACTCTTGTCTAATTTGTCTTTTAATAAGTAAATTTGTTTTTTCCTCCCTCTTAAAGTTCATGTGGTCTTGCTACTGCATGTGCAAGCTGGAAAGAACCTGGTGTGTGACTGGCTTTAAAGGGCCAGCTGCTCCCCTTTGTAAATTTGGTTAATCACCCTGTTTTGCTTGTTTTCTCACCCAATATCAACTCATGTGTGTCTTCCGAGTGTCTCTATATGTCTCAACTCCATGTGTGTCTATTCCAAGTCTCCCAAGTTGCTGGTGCAAGTCCAAAGCCATTAATCAAGTGGCCCCTTCTTCACGTCTATTCCTGTTACTCCTTCCCATGTCTCCCCCAGTATCTCTCCACACATTCACTCCAGTGTGCTTTAGCTTCACCAGACCACTGGTCTCCATCCTTCATGAGGTGGAGTAGAAAATATAAAGCCTCTGTTTCATTATGGAGATGCCTCCGTTATAAATTCTAGCCAAAAGGAAGTTTTTCTGGAAATGTTACTTTGGAAAGTGATAGCCCGAGATTATGTCTTTAAAAATGGAAGCTTCTGGCTTCCTTGCCCCAGTCAAGGAAGGCTGAGTCATTAAGAGAAATTGAAGCAGCAGAGGGGAGAAATGAGGAGAGATGGAAAAAGAAGACTGGAGGAGGCATGTGGGCCAGAGAGACAAGTGAAGAAGCTGCACTTGCTTCTCAGTCTTGGGCTTTTACCAGGATCCTGGAGGATATTGAAGGAGACTCTTGAAAGAGACAGAGACAGGAGTGAGAGATCCGTGGGAAGGTCGACAATGGCAGTCTTTGTCTTGACTTGTGAATCAATTTTGTTATTTCCTTTCCAGATTTGCTTGGCCTTCTTCTGCCCACTAGAAGGTGCCTTATACTTGTGGCAAATTTTGGTACTTCAGTGGCTCTGCTTTGGGACAACCCTATATATGTTGGCATTTACGGACAGGGGATGGGTAACTTTGGGTGCTAGATTTGTAAAATACATTCTTTCCTTTTTCCTCTCTATTGCACACTACTTACATTAAAATTTTTTTCTATTAAAGGTCTTATACACTAGAATATGTTGTGTCTTCATGTGGCAGATGGCAGAACTCATTTAGAGCAGAATGGTTTGTGGGTCCTGGAGTGCTCGCAACTCTGCCCTGTAACAGATTCAGTTCTCGGGTAAAAAGTAAGAACCTCAAAAATACTTAAGAGGGCGAGAACTTGATGTCCACAGAAAAAAAATATGTGACCAAAATATGTTTTTCTCTCCTCCACCTTCACTTTTTTAAAACCAACTAATTGTAGTAAAATTAATTCATTTGCAAATTCAATCTAGTCCCAATAAACCCGGTCTATTTTTGTTTTTTCATAAGCACAATAAGAACAAATATAACCATCTCAGACTTTTAATCAGTGTTGCTAGAACTTTTCTAAGGCATCCATCTTTAGCTTTGGAAAGTAAAAGGTATATATAGATTTGTGAGAGAGAAATCTCAGAAAAAGAAACTGATAAGATCAAATGACTTGATAAAAGAATTAAAAAAAAAAAGCCTTTGGGGAGGCAGAGACTAGGAATCCCTTGAGTCCCACTGGTTCGAGACCCACTGGGGGCAAAATAGCGAGACCTAGTCTCAAAAAATAGCTGGGCATGGTGGCGCACACCTGTAATTCCAGCTACCTGGGAGGCTGAGGCAGGGGATCACTTGAGTCCATGGTACCATGGGCAACGTGAGCCTGCGGTTCCCCTGGCAACATAGCGAGATCTAGTCTCAAAAAATTTTTTTTAAAACATTAGACTTTAACATCAGTTGTGTACTTATGTGAAGCTGTTGAGGTTCAAAGTATGGGTTTAGGTGGGTGGGGGTTCTTAGTTCCCTCTGTGAAAGTTCTGCAGACATTCACGTTCATCAGCTTATGATAGGTTTATTAAGAAAGGAAAATGAGGGCCGGGCATGGTTGGCACATGCCTGTATGGGCAGGCCCAGGCTGGGAATGGAAGCCCACAGCTTGGTTTCCTTCCCTGCCCTTCTGCCCCACATGGCAGCGGCAGCTCTGAGGTTGCCACCCTCCTTGCTGCTCCTCTCTTCACCTTTCTACCTACTTTGTTCTCTTCTGTTCTGTCTTCTGTCTCTTTCCATGTCTTTTTCCCCTGTCCCCTCTCTAATCTTTTAAACCTCTTTTCTCTTGAGAAGGCTTAACTTTCCTTCTCCAAGTCTCCACCCCACCAATGAACTATTTTAAAACAGCATTACCTGCTGCTATTTTAAAACAGCATTACCAGTACTGGGGGTTACAATCCCCTAACATAAGTATATTTATATATTAAGCATTTTGTTCTAAGCCTCTTAATACCTATGACAACCCCCCCAAATAAAAATTCTGAAATAATCATCTTTAATTAAAAGTGAAAAAGAAAGCAAAATATTGGAATGCCTCAGAATAGCTCCTGAAACAAGTTGTAGAATTGGTCTCTCCCCGCACAGAAAGAAACAGAACAAGTGAATTTTGTATATTGAAACTTTATGCACAACACTATCAAATGAGAAATTCACATATGTTAATATTAATGAGTGTTCTAAAATTTTATGATTCTTCCTAAAAACCTGCTGTGTTCCTAAAATACTACTTCTTGTCTTTTTCATAGAAGCTGTTCTCACAGGCATGAGCTAATGACATTCTCCTAATGACAAGTGATTACAGACATTTTTCACATTTGTTGACCCTGTTTGTCTTCTTTGGAGAAGTGTCTATTCAGATCCTCTGCCCATTTTTAGTTAATTGAATTATTTGGATTTTGTTGTTAAATTGTGCAAATTCTTTCTATATTTCAGATGCTCATCCCTGGTAGGATGTGCAAGTCACATAGCTCCTCCCACTCAGTTTGCCTCTTCACTTTTTTTTTTTTTTTTAATATATTTTTTTTTTTTATTT
>PVHY01033760.1:0-10907 GCA_004024945.1 Uropsilus gracilis
ATAGGTTTTGTCCATTTTCCTAATAAGCAGAGGCTTTTTTGAGTATTTTGAATATGTAAACTTAAAGTTGGAATCCAATAAATGTTCATCTGAAGTTGGTATTTTTTTTAGGCTGAAAGAAAAGTATCTTGTACTGAACCTTCTTTATATTGAATCCTTACAAGTTGCATACTTTTTGTGTGTGTGTATACTTTATACTATAATGAATAAACCTGTTTGGCTTTAGATTGTTTTTCTTTTTTTAATTGGGACAGCATAGGAATAAACTGGAATATTCTGTATTTGTAGGTCTCAAGAAAGAAATCTGTAATTTAGCTTTTTTATAGAGTCCTATGACTCTTATTGCACTTAGGGAAAACTTAGGGACAGTCTATGATTATGAACATCTTGTCTGAATTAACTGATTCTGTCATGAATGCCAATGAAATAAGAACATTCCCCTTCCAAATCCCAGAACCCAGAACTAGTCTAGCTTATGACAAGGCAGATCCACGAGTACTCAGCTCAACCCTGTGGTTGGCATGTCTCACTTTGTCTTTAGTTTAGAAGGTCAGTTGGGGCCAAGGTGATTTACAGTTCATTGATAAATGCATACTGAACCAAGAATGTGGTCAATTTAGGTTTACTCTGGAAGGGGATGAATTTCTGTAAAGTTTCTAGAGTTGGTTTGCTTCTTATGGAACCATTAAGTTACTATGTGTGTGTACATACACACACATTGCAAAGGAAAGTTAATATTCTTCAAATATTAAAATGGATTTTTTTATTACTATGTTTTGTGACTATACAGAGAACAACAGGACTGTGTCAGGCCTTTGCGGCAAATATGGTAGGCACTAGCCATATGTGACTATTTACATTTAAAATTAACTAAAATTTGATTAATAACTGGCAGTGAAAGAAATGATGGAGGGAGTGACCAGAGAGGGGGAAGAGGGGAGGAACAATAAAAGGGCAAGAAAGCAGAAATGTAAACAAATCTGTAATTAAAACAAATTAAGTAAAATTTAAAACTCAGATCATCAGTTATGCTTGCCATATTTCCAGTGTTCAGTAATCCCATGTACCTAGTGACTACTGTGTTGAACAGAGCAGATATGGGACATTTCTATCATTTCAGAAAAGCCCATTGTGTAGTGCTATTTGAGAAGTACTCTGACTCCCGGAACTAAATGATCCTTTAGAGGACATTGCAGTATTTTCTCAGTGAAACACTCATGTTCCTGGAACTGCATTTTTCTACACTGTATTCTACCTGAAGTGCTTACCTACACTCCATGTATGCAGTCAGAGCCTACCTTTGCTACATAGAGTGTAAAATATCCCTAGGTTCAAGTCTTATTGCTGATCCTCTGTACTGTTACTCAGATTTCTTGTTTAAATTTTGCCCAGAATTTTGGGAAATTCTCAATTCTTGTCCACCTTGTTGTATTCTTACTCTTTATTTTTCCAGGGGAGAGGTCACAAACCACACTGCTTTCTCAAACTCTTGGGTGGAGGGAGTCTTCACTTAGTCTGCTAATTTCCAGTGTCCATCCTACTTTGCTCTTCCTTTTCTGATCTTATATTTATTTCTGTGCATGGCCTGCAGGGAGATTCTCACTGGTAATCTAACCCTATTAGTTTGGAAATTAGTAAATGAAGTCAAAAGACTTTCCTGAACAAAAATGTGGTACCGAAACTACAACACTTGTTTCTTGCATCTTGGTTTATACAGTTTTCTTTCACTATAGTACACTTTTGTATTCTGTGCTACCTGAGTAATTTCTTCTTTTTCATTTGTGATTCTGTTTATAAAATTTTTTCTCTCTTTTCACTGTTACTCCAGTTAGGGACTTATCCTGTTTATCTTCTCAAACAGCTCTTGGCTTCATTGATTTCTTAGGTAGTTTTAAAATATTTATTTCATTTCTATTCTAATATTTTATTTCCATCTGGTCTCTGGCTGGTTTTATTTATTCATTTAACTTAATTTAATTTTATTTATTTGTTTATTTTTTTGAGACTAGGTCTCGCTATTTTTGCCCGTGGAACCACAGGCTCGCATTGCCCTGGGTACCACGGACTCAAGCAATCCCCAGCCTCAGCTTCCCAGGTAGCTGGGATTACCTGCACGCGCCACCACGCCAAGAGGTTTTTTGGGACTAGGTCTCTCTGTGTTGCCCCTAGCAGGATTCAAACCGCGATCCCTAGCCCCAGCCGCTTCTTACGCTGAAACTTAGAGGCATGAGCCATCGTGCCCAGGTCTTTGTATTCCTTGGGGTTTGCCCACCACCTCCCCTCCCTGACCACTCCCACCCATCACTCGCCCCCTCCCCCCACTTGTGTACTTTACTTTGGTTGTTAGATCTGGCTGGTTTTAGTAGGTCACATTGTTCCTTTTTCTCCTCCTCTATGTTAAATAATTTAGGTGTCTTGTCTTGATATTCATTGTTCTGTTGCTTTGTAACAACCCCGTTAGAACTTTTTCTTATGCGGCTTAGTGTGGTAAACGCTTTTAGTTTTCACTTTTGCCTGTTAATCTTACGGTAGAAGAAGATTCTGCTGAAAAATTTTTTCATTAATTACTCTAATATCTTTTTCTTTTGTGCTTGCATTATTTCTGTTGAAAAATCTGCTGATAATTTGATTCATATTTCCATACATATTACATTTTTTCCTCGATATCTTTAGTATTTGTCCTTTTCATTAATTCTTGACAACTTAATTATTATGAGTCTTGGTATAGGTCTATCCAGCATTTTGCTTGGAACTCTTTGGGCCTCTTGGATCACAACTTATGGTTCATTTCCCAGAATGAGATCGTTTTCAATGATTATTTAAGAAGGTTTTCTGTGCTTTTCTCTCATTCTTCTGGGAATCCCGTGGTATGGATTTGTCTCTTTAAGTTGTCCCAAAGAACTCTTACATGTTTTCATCCTTTTAATTTTTTTGTTTTCTCCCTTGTCCTATTCTTGTGATCATTAATACTTTGTTTTCAAGTTCATCAATCTCTCCATTGTTGCTCTTTGTCTGCTGATCAACCATGGCACTCCTTAATTCCCTTATTTTGAATGTTGCAATTTTGTATTTTTATTATCTTTATTTTATTGTTGATCTATATTCTCCATTATTGTGCTTCCCCCCCCCCCTAAGTTCCATCAGTACTGCCATGACTGTTGCCCTGAATTCCTCCTTTGTCAGGCTCCACAACTCCAGTGATGTGGGGTTCCTTTCAGGCATTTTTTGGTATTCTTTTGTCTTCCTCATTTTCTTTCTTTCTTTCTTTTTTTTTTTTTTTTTGAGCTAAGTCTCGCTTTGTTGCCCGGGGTCGTCTCAAAACTGCCAAACTCAAGCGATTCCAAGCCTTGGCTTCCCGCGCCTGGGAATAAAGGCACGTGCCACTGTGCCTGGTGTTCCTCATTTTCAGTTTTGTATGTATTTTAGAAAGGGTACACTTTCAACTGTTGTGTAATATTGGAGTAGTCAGGGGATGGTTCCAGCAAGGTGTAGTGAATTTAAAAGAGGACTTGGGACAACAGGCATCAAAGTATCTCCGATAGACTGAGTAGTACGAATTTCCCCTTCTAAAGTGTAGGAGCTGTCAGGTGTTTCAGATTGCTTAACCTGAGATAGGTGGTGGCAGATGTTTTGAATATTTCAGCCTAGTAGTGCTGGGTGTGGCAAGAGTTGTAGCTATCTCAGCCTGGTTTTTAGATATCTCAGTAATGGGCTCTTCTATAAGGAAATTCAGGTGCTCTGACTGATTCAGGCTACAGCTGTTGTGTGTTAAGAGCCTTAGATTCAAGCCACCAGACGTCACTCTGTACACTCATAGCTGTAGTTCTCCTGCAGTGCATCTTGCAGCCCAGGTACCTCCTTGTGCCTGGCCTTAATCAGGGCAGTTCTGTGTATGCCTGATGTTGGCATATGCCCAAGTCAGTGGCTATAGGATACTCTGCACCACTGCAGCTCCTCCCTCTTGTGGATTATACTGCCTCATTATTACTTTTAACAAAGTCTCTTGGAGTTCTACATATCCTTTTCGCTTAAGGTGATGCTCCTTATGTATATGCTTATAACCAGTTTTTCCCTACTTGAGTTTGGCTTTGTTTTATATCTGTTTTATTGGTGCTGCCTGGTCAGATTCCACCAAGTCATAACATTTTAATTTTCAAAATCCTAACTCCTTCATCCATAAACTTGGAAAATTTTCCTGTCATTTTCTTATAACTTACCTCATTGAATTTTTTGACATTTTAATGAGAACATGAACATTTGAATCCTGATAAATCCCCTTAATCACTAAATAAGGACACTATTATGGGCAAAATATTATAATCCTAGGAACCAAAAAACAAAACCAAAGTCATATACTGATGACAAAAGATATCATAGAAAAATGTTTTTATTATATGAAAAAACAAGCATCCTGTTTGTTAAATTGTTTGCTAAATTGCTCGGTCCACCCTAAGACAAAGTTGAACATATCCTATTTAACACACTCAGAAGTTTTGAGTTTGTGTCTCTGCAATTTAATGAATCTCCTGAAACAGGAAAAGCTATCAAAATTTAATCAGGGCACTTTCAGCAATCTAATCTTAAAATTAGGTAAGTCAGCTGGGCATGGTGGCACATGCCTGTAAGCAGCAGCCTAGGAAGTTGCAACTGGGACCAGGGATAGTGGTTCAAGTTCTGCCAGGGGCATGTAGCGAGACCTAGTTCCAAAAAAATAGCTGGGCATGGTGGCATGCGCCTGTAATCCCAGCTACCTGGGAAGCTGAGGCTGGGGATTGCTTGAGTCTGTGGTACACTGTCAATGTGAGCCTGCGAGGTTCCACAGGCAAAAATAGCGAGAACTAGTCTCAAAATAAAATTAGGTAAGCCACTACATAATTAATTACAAAATAAAAATATGCTATATTTCTGCTTGAAATAGCTATGAAATAGCACTTCTTAAACAGTGGAATAGAATAGAAAATATCATAGTGCATTGCACATATTAAGAGAAAGTATCACTTTGTGAAACATTCTTGGGGTGTCTGTGCTTTTACTGTTGATTGCTATAAAAAATAAAGATAATGGGGGATACTATAATGTAAAACAAGAAGGATGATATAATAATCTCAGCTTCCACCTTAAGCTAAAAAATAAAGAGTAAATTAAATGTATGTAAGTGGAAGGCTAATGTAAACAGTGATAATAGAAGTAAAAAAACTAAAATTAAAAGTGGACCAAAAAAAAAAAAAAACAGTAAAACTCACAGCTGTTACTTTGAAATGATCAATAAAATTGCTAAACCTTTACCCATACTGACCAAGAAGAAACGGTGAATTACCGGCATGAAAAATAAGAGATTATCATTAAAAAGTTAGCAAGGGCCAAATGAACAATTCTATATCCACAAATCTTAAAAACTTAAAATAGACAAATTGATTGAAAAACAAATTACCATAACTGATTCAAGAAGAAATAGAAAATCTGAATAGCCTTAAACTAATTAAAGAAATTGAACCCATAATTTAAAACATTTCCACAGAGCAGTTTTTCTGCCAAGATAGTATTAGTATTTAGTAAATTTTTATCTAAAGAAGCAATAATACCAGTTGTTTTTAAAAAAGGAAAAAGAAAAGTCATATCCCAGCTAATTTTATAAGGCCAGCATTATAAAGGCCAGCATTATATTGAAGTCAAAAATCAGATGATGTTGCAAAAAAACTATAGACATAGATGTAAGGTAAAAGTCCTTAATAAAATATTGGCAAATAGAATTCATAAATATTTAAAAGGACTATCATTATGACAAAGTGGCGTTTATCCTAGGAATGCAAGTGTGATTTAATGTGATAATGTATTACATCATGTTAAAAGAATAAAGGAGAGAGACCCTATTATTATTGTAATAACTATCAAAAATATTTTTGACAGAATTATGCATCCATTCATGATGTTAAAAAAAAAAAAGGTAGGATTAGCAGGGCATTTCCTCTGCCTAGGAAAGGTTATTTAAAAATCCCATAACTGATACCAAAGGCACAAACCTACAAAAGAAAAAAAGACAACTTGAACTTGGTGAAATGTTTAAAGTTCATATATTAAAAGACACTATTAAGAGTAAAAGGGTAACCTGTACCATTAGAGACGATACTTGCAAATGATATACCTGCTAAATGATTAACATCAAGACTGTAACTCCTAAAGTTTGACAATATAAAGCAAGCAACCTGATTAAAAAACAGGCAGACACTTTTCCAAGGAAGGCATGCAAGTGGTCAAAAAGCATGTAGAAATAGACCTGCCATCACTAGCCACTAGATCATAAAATAGTATTTTTGGATGGCATGATCATATGCATATAAATATCCTAAAGAATTTACCCAAAGAAGATCCTAGAAATCATTTGTAGCAATACTATTATACAAACATGAGAATCCAGTTATGCATGGTTTAACAGTATTTCATATATGGATTGCATATATGGCAGTAGTCCCAATAATTTATACCACATAGCTTGGTTGTATAGTAGGCTACTCCAACTGTTTGTATAATTACACATTTTTGACATTTGCCAGCCAAGTAATGAAATTTCTCTCAATTTATCCCTGAGTTAAATATGACTTTATACCAAAAAAGCCAGCCAAAAAAAATTGAGAAACTGAATTTTTTGAGAAATTTAAGCTTTTTTAAAATGCTGTTTGTAATAACATTGAAAAATGATACCCTCAGATAGGTAATATGGTGGTGGGAGAATTATGGGGTCTACAGCATATATTATCTTGCTGTAGACCCAAGTAGCATGATCTATCATATACCAAGAAGCCACATCTTCCGTCCAGGATAAGGACATAGCTCCAGAAAAGAAAAAGACCAAAGGTCCAGACATGGACAGTTTGCAGTAGGAAAGGAGACAGAGCTACCAGAGGGGAGTGGCAGAGGAGGGCGTGTAAGTTCCCATGGGAATCAACAATCATACATTGTAAGAAATCTAAATATAAAATAAAATTAAAAAATATATAATATATATGTATAATCAATAATTTTTTTAAAATTATACCCTTAAGGGCATTTAATAAGATGTTCGTTAGACCTGTGTATTGAAAATATTGCCTAGAGAAATTAACAAATTATATTCAGAAAATGATGGCCAGTGGAAAAAAGTCAATTTCAAAGTTTACATACTGTTTCTCTGCATTTATGCAAGATTGAAATGACAAGAATCTAGAAATGGAGAACATTAATAGTTGTCTGGGGTTGAGAAGGGCATGGGCGACTGGAATCAAGTGAACAGACAACAAAGTGCAGCAGAAAAGACCTTTGTGGTGACAGAAATGCTTTTTTGATTGTGATTGTCAATGTTCTGGTTGTACTATTGCATTATATATAGTTTAAAAAATGTTAATATTGGGGGAAACTGGGAAAATGTTATACAACATCTCTAAAGTTCTTGATAATTAAATATGAATTTAATTTTCTCAATCTAATTAAATTAAATTCATTAAAAAGCAAAAAAAGAAATCAAATTATGTATATATACATGTATATAAATTATCTTGGGGTACTCTATTGAAATGAGTTATCCCCAAATTGGTATAAGTTTATTTATAACTGCAGAGAAATTCTAAAGTAGTCTTCTATGTGAAGCTTAGAAGCAGGTTTCAGGGTAGTTCCAAAATTTATAAGGAAATGTTTTAGATTAATTAAAACAATTTGGAAAAGGAAGTAGAAAGTTGTGGATTTCCTTTCTGATTTAAAGACTTGAAAGCAACAGCAATCAAAACAGTGGTGCTTAATATAAGGAGTCATGAGATCAATGGAATAGAATTTTGAGTCCACAAAGGAACCACATATGTAAGGTCATTTTTTATTTTTGATGAAGGTGTCAAGGTAAATTCAAGGAGTGAAATAAGTTGTCTTTTTAACAAATGGGTGCAGAACAGCTAGGTGTCTATATGGAAAAAAATTAAACATCTTTTTTTCTTTTTTCTTTTCTTTTTTTTGAGACTAGGTCTCACTATTTTTGCCCAGGGAACCACAGGCTCACGTTGCCCGGGGTACCACAGACTCAAGCAATCCCCAGCCTCAGCTTCCCCGCTAGCTGGGATTACAGGCATGTGCCACCATGCCCAGCTATATTTTTTTGAAACTAGGTCTTGCTACGGGTCCCAAGAGGGACTCGAATCGCAATCCCTAGCCCCGGCTGCTTCATAGGCTGAAGCTTACAAGCACGAGCCACTGTGCCCGGCCTAAACATCCTTATACCACAAAAATTTAACTCAAAATGAATCAGACCTAACATGTAAATAGATAAAATGATACAAAATTTCAAAGAAAATATAGCAGAAAATGTTCATGACACAGTTAAAATATTTTCTTAGTATATAACAATCACAAACTATAAAAATGGTAATTTTAAAGTTCTGGTCTCTTAGACATTTTAACAAAAATGAAAAAGCAGACTATACATATATCTGACAAACCAGTATGTATCTGATATGTATAAAGAAATCTTACAACTCTGTAAAACAATAAAATTTTTAATCTTATTTAAAAAATATTTTCTTATGTTATTGTTCATTTTTGTGCATAGTTCAGGTATGTATAGGTTTCACCCCTCAAGTGTAGTCCTGATAGTTCTCTACAACCATAGCACCAGGATCCATCACTATAATTCCCTGTGCTCTTCCTTACCCTGTTTAGAACCCCTTCTCTACCCTTCCCTTTCTGTATGCCTCAGATCTATGGTCAGCTTACAAGTTTTGTCTTTTTTTTACTTTTGTTCAGTTTCTCTATATTCCACATATATGTGAAACTATCCAATGTTTATCTTTGTGCTTCTGATTTAATTTCATTTAGCATAATCCTTTTCAGCTCTATCCATGTTGCCACCAATGACATGCATTTATCATTTTTGATGACTGAGTGAATAGTATTCCATTATGTATATATACCACAGCTTTTTGATCCATTTGTCTATTTGGGGATATTTAGGTTGTTTCCATATCTTAGCTATTGTAAGTAGTGCTGCAATAAACATAGTACAGGTTTGCCCTTGAATTAGTGTTTTTGTGTTCTTTGGGTACATTTCCAAGGAGTGGAATCATATGATAGATTCATTTTTAGAGTTTTGAGGAACTGCCACATAGCTTTCCGTAGTGGCTGAACCAGTTAATCACACCAGCAGTGTATGAGTATTCCCCTTTTTTCCACATCGTTGACAGCATTTTGTTCCCAGTGTTTTTCACATGGACCATTCTTACCAGTGTGAGGTGGTATCTCATTGTGGTTTTAATTTGCATTTCCCTCATAATTAGTGATGTTGAATATTTTTTATATACCGTTAGCCATACGTGTTTCTTTTTGGAAAAATGTCCTTTTAGCTCTTCTGCACATCTTTTGAATAGGTTGTTTGCTTTTGTTCAATTGTGTAAACTCTTTGTAGATCTTTGATATCAGTTACATGATTACAAATATTTTCTCCCATTTAGTAGGGTGTCTCTTCGTTTTGTTCTTTTTTGTTGTACAGAAGCTTTTTAGTTTGATATATGCCCAGTTGTTTATCTTCTCTTCCATTTTCATCAAAGATGTTTCTGAGGTGTATGTCATGGAGTGTTTTGCCCATGTTCCCTTCTGCATATATATATATATATATTTTTTTTTTTTTGAGACTAGGTCTTGCTATTTTTGCCTGTGGAACCGCAGGCTCTTGTTGCCCGGGGTACCACAGACTCAAGCAATCCCCAGCCTCAGCTTCCCAGGTAGCTGGGATGACAGGCGCGCGCCACCACGCCCAGCTATTTTTTTGGAACTAGGTCTGGCTACGTGCCCCAGGCGGGACTCGAACCGCGATCCCTAAGCCCCAGCCGCTTCATAGGCTGAGCTTACAAGCACGAGCCACTGTGCCCGGCCCCCCTTCTGCATATTTTATGGTTTCAAGTCTTTTATCCACTTTGAGTTGATTTTTGTGTATGGTGAGATATAGTAGTCTAGTTTCATTCTTTTGCACATGGCAATCCAGTTTTCCCAGCACCATTTATTGAAGAGGCTTTCCTTGTTCTAGTGTATATTCTTTGCTCCTTTGTTGTGGATTAGTTGACCATATACGTGTGGTTTTATTTCTGGGCTTTCTATTCCATTCCACTGTTCTATTTTTATTCCAACACTATGCTTATTTTATTATGACTTTGTCATATACTTTGAAGTCTGCTTGCAATTAAATTTTTAAATGGGTAAAATATTTGAACAGAAACATCACAAAATAAAAGAATGTATATTAAGCATATGAAGGATTTTCAATACTATTACCAGAGAATACAAATGTATCACCACCCAATCACTCCAGTGGACAAAGTGAAAAAAGACTATCATCACTAAATATAGGTGAGGTTGGAGAGTCACCAGGACTCTCTTATATTGTTGGTGATACTGTTGTTAGGAATATAAAGTAATATAACCACTTTGGAAAAGAATGTGACTGTTTCTTAAAAGTTTAATATGTCACCACACAACCTAGAAATTCAACTTCTTGCTAAGGATGCATCTATCTATCTATCTATCTATCTATCTATCTATCTATCTATCTATCTATCTATCTATCATCTATCTATCTATCTATCTATCTATCTATCTATCTATCTATCTATCTATCTATCTATCTATCTATCTATCTATCTATCTATCTATCTATCTATCTATCTATCTATCTATCTATCTATCTATCTATCTATCTATTTATTTTAGACTAGGTCTCTCTATTTTTGCCCGTGGAACTGCAGGCTCTCGTTGTCTGGGGTACCAAAGACTCAAGCAGTCCCCAGCCTCAGCTTCTCAGGTAACTGAGATGACAAGCGCGCGCCACCACGCCCAGCTATTTTTTTGGAACTAGGTCTTGCTATGGGCCCCAGGCGGGACTCAAACCGCGATCCCTAGCC
>PVHY01033761.1:0-10907 GCA_004024945.1 Uropsilus gracilis
TCCCGCACCGACCTCAGCACGCTGCGGTCCTGCAGGGCATGAGGGCAGCCCCCCCCCGTCCCAGGGCCCTGGTCCGTCCGGTCTGCAGAGCCGGCCAGGCCAGGCCGCGTGTCCTCTGGGCCGGGCAGCCCGGCCAGCTCCCCCTGTCCCCGCGTCTGGCACGGCCTACCCCCCGAGCTGCTGCTGGCCGCTCGGGCCTGGGGGCACTGCCCTCCCGGCTGGGACCCCGCGGCCGCGGCCAGCGTCTGCGCTGCCGGCCAGCTGTGTCTTCGCGCGTCTGGGCGAGGCGCCCGAGAGCTCCCGGTGACCAGGTCCTGCCGGGGCCTCTGCCCGGGCCTCGGGCGGGGTGAGGCTCCCGCTGGTCACCCCACACGCCCCGACGCTGCTCCCGGCGAGAGGG
Source organism: Uropsilus gracilis (assembly GCA_004024945.1). Lineage (NCBI taxonomy): Eukaryota > Metazoa > Chordata > Mammalia > Eulipotyphla > Talpidae > Uropsilus > Uropsilus gracilis. Next base: position 401 of record PVHY01033761.1, read on the forward strand.
TGGAGTGTTCCCGGCCGTCCTCCTTTGGCCAGCGAAACAGCCCACGGCCCGGGGTGGACACACGTGCCCCGGCCTTGACCGTGAGGGAGCAGGTGCGGCCCTGGGCCCCAGGCTCACCCCGACGGGGATGAACCCCTGTGGCGCGGGCGAGGCCCCTTCCTCAGCAGAGGCTGCAGCCGGACCCCCCACCGCGAGACCCAGCTCATGCCGCCGCCGCCGCTTCACTTGGCTGTGGGTGGCCCTGCAGGGCGCTGGCACCCCGAGTCTGTCGGCACCCCCCGGCCGCAGGAGCCCCTGCCCGCCCCCACCCTTCGGCTGCTAAGGCCTGCGGGGCCCTCGGCCCCTCCAGGTGCGTCCACACCGACCTCCGCCCGCCCTCGCCCAGGGTGTCTCCACCTCAGCTGCCGCCGTGTCGGCTTTAAGATCCGAGTTCAGCCAGGAGCAAATATTTGCGCTCGAGAAGGCTGAGTCAACAGGAAAGTCTCCGTCAGACTCAGACGTCCTGGGCTCGCGTCCCCGGGAACTGGAACAAAGGCAACGGCCCCAAATTTGACGTTTCTGAACTCATGGCCTTTCCCGGATGATGAAGTCAGAGCTGCGGAGAAAGGGGACAGGCCCCGACCCGGGAATGAGACTCCCAGCTGCCCCACCCTGAGGCTAATAATGGACGATGCTGCCACGGGTGTTCCCCCTCCCCCTTAGTGTTTTCCCTGCGCCATCGAAAAGGTCAGCACGAGCGGCATCTTCAGGGCTGTATAGTACTCCAGCGGAGGCCTGCGTTTTCAGGGCTGTATAGTACTTCACTGCGGGCCCATGCATCCTCGGGGCTGTGCAGTGCTCTGGCGGGCCTGCATCTTCAGGGCTGTATAGTACTTTCGCTGCGGCCCATGCATCTTCTGGGCTGTATAGCACTCCGACAGGCCTGTGTCTTCGGGACTATATAGTGCTTTGCTGCAGCCCATGCATCTTTCAGAGCTGTATAGTACTCCAATGGGCCTGCATTTTCAAGGCTGTATAGTGCTTGCTGTGGCCCCATGCATCTTCGGGGCTGTATAGTACTTCACTGCGGGCCCATGCATCTTCAGAGCTGTGTGGTACTCCACCGAAGCCCCTTGCGTATTTGAAGACGTGCCTCCTTGAGGCTGCGTCGTCCTCCGTCGCCCGCCTATGCTGTGACTGAGTCAACTCTTTCCTTCTCACTGGGCTGGGTTTAGGTTGCTTCAAGCGGCTGCTGTTAGGAGTAGCACCAAGCAGGTGCTTGGTGGCCAGTTCCCAAGGGTCAGTTCCCAAGGAACTGTGGCTGAATCCCAGACTTTCAGCATCTGTGATCCTCTCTGTCTGCACCGAGTCCTGCTAACTTCACCACTTGCTCTGCCAAGCAGCAGATCAGGCAGGCCAGGGGCCCCCCTGCCCCCACAAACCTTCACACCCTTTCTCTGGGCGCTTTCGGGCGTTCTCCCTCTGGTGTCCCCTGAATCTCCCGTCCCCCAAGGAAAGGCTGCCCTTTTATTTTGTTATTTTCCATTTTTATTTATTTATTTATTTCTGAGACCAGGTCTCGCTATCTCTGCCTGGGGAACCGCAGGCTCACATTGCCCGGGGGACCCCGGACTCCAGCCATCCCCAGCCTCAGCTTCCCAGGTAGCTGGGATGACAGGCGCCTGGAACCGCAGGCTCCCTGGGGTACCACAGACTCATCCGCAGCCTCAGCCTCCCAGGTAGCTGGGTGACAGGCGCGCGCCACCACGCCCAGCTATTTTGGGGGGACTAGGTCTCGCTATGTGCCCCCGGCAGGACTCGAACCGCGATCCCAGGCCCTGGGCACGGCTTCCTAGGCTGCTGCTTACAGGCGTGCGCCACCGTGCCCCGCCTTGAGGCTGCCCTTCCCCCTCTCCCCACCTACACCTGTGCCACCCACTGGGCCAGGCGGGCACACCCATGGGGCGGGCGAGAGGCTGCAGGGGCCGGTCGCCGAGGCTGGCAGCGGAAGGACGTGCAGCCTCGATGACAGGCGCCCGGGGAGGCCCGTCTCCTCGCGGCCGCGTGTCCGCCCTGGCCCCAGCCGGGCCGGCATCAGCACGCAGGGCACACGGGGGGTGGCGAGGCTTCGCACTCGCGCAGGGCGGGAGGAGGCGGCCGGTGACCGGGGCGTGTCACAGCGGGCGGCCCGGGGGCCGCTTGCCTTCCCGGGAGGGGCGTGGCCTGAGAGCCGGATGTTTGCCGGGCTGTTCCGGCTCCCACGTGGCGTCTGGGCGTCTGTCTGTCGCTGACGCAGCCTGGGGCTGTGTGCCTGAGGGTGCGGCTGAGTGGCTGAGGTCCGGGCCACGTGGCACTCAGCCCGTCTTTAGCCCGTCACCCGCTTCGGGGGGGCTGGGGGGGTCACCCTGGGGCGGTCCCTGTGATGTGGGGAGTCTTTGGGGTCCCAGGGAGGAGCGGCTCGTCCCGCCGGATGTTCACGTGACCCTGGGCCCCAGGGGCCACCGGACAGGCTGGCGTGGCCTCCTCACCTGGCCGCAGGTGCCCTCGAAGCCAGGCTCGGGTGGGGGCCAGGTTCGGTCGTGCCCTTACGGTCCACGCAGCCAGGCCAGGAGACAGACAGGGCGGCAGCTCCTCTCCCACGTGCCCCCAGCGCGCCCCTCCCCCCCGGCCGGGACGCAGCCCCCCCGGACTGGGGGACTGTCGCTTTGCCGTCCACGCCTGCCCGCTGGACGCAACGCCTCGGTGTCGCTTTGCTCTTGCTCTGCGTTCTCTTCGTGGCTGCAGCAGCAGCAGCCGCCCGTGTGCCAGGCTTCCCTCCCCCCACTCCCAGGGCCCCCCGCTCCCAGCGCCCCCCGGCACCCCAACACCGTTATGTCAGGACTCAAGGCGCAGAGTCTCAGGCGGCCGGACGGGGGTTCCCCCGTCAGCTCTCCGAGAGGACATGTTGCATCTCTGTCCCCGGGGACCCCGACATAGCGCCCCTGCACCCCAGTCCTGAGGGGTGTGGCTCCAGCGGGCGTCTGTCCACTCCGGTCTCCCTGAGGGACGCTGACCGTCCTGACGGGGCGTCCATGCTACCCTGGCGCCCGCCCGCCTGGGCTGTGTCCGCTGGGGCGTGGCTCTGCCCACAGGGGTGCCCTCGCCCTCCCGCTGCAGGTCCAGCTCCTACCACCCCAAGGGCTTCGACGTCACGGTCAAGTACACGCAGGGCAGCTGGACGGGCGCGGTGGGCGAGGACCTGGTCTCCATCCCCCGGGGCCTCAACAGCTCCGTCCTGGTCAACATCGCCACCATCTTCGAGTCCGAGAACTTCTTCCTGCCCGGGGTCCGGTGGAGCGGGATCCTCGGGCTGGCCTACGCCGCGCTGGCCAAGGTGAGGCGGGACGGGGCCCGGGCACCGGGCGCTGGGGCTGGCGTCGCCGGTGCCGGAGTGGGGAGAGCCCAGGGCGGGGGGGGTCACTGTCCACGCCGTGTGTGTCTGATGGCGTGTCCCAGCCAGAAAACGTATGTCCCCCAAAGCCACGTTCCGCACCCCTTGAAAGAGAAGGTGGCGGCGCGTCCACGGCACGTCCACCAGACCGACGCCGGCCACGGCTTTCCGGGCTACTTTCCCGGTGCAGCCGATGGACGCGGTCAGCGCGCCCAGCGACGTGCTGCTCCGGGCTCATCCTTGAGTCCCTGCCTCTGCTGGACGACAGGCCCGTGGGTCCAGGTCTGGCCAGTCGGGCCCCCAGCCCCGGGAGCACCGTGCCCGCCCGCCCCCCGGACACCCCCAGAGACACCGCAGCCCGGCTGGGCTGGCTTGGAAGCGTGGCCACCAGGCCGCCGGCCCCGGAGCCCTCCCCGCGCGTGCCAGAACCTCACAAGCGGAGAGAGACGCAAACGTCTGCACGCGCGGGCCAGCGTGTGGGGGTGACCTTGGTGCGCGGCCGCAGGCGGCGGGCAGGGCATCGCCGGGGTTGCCCGAACAGGGCGCCCAGGCAGGCCTGCGGGTCAGGCAGCGGTCACCCCGGGCCCGTCACGGCCTCCGCCCAGCCTCTCTCTCGCTGCTCCTGAGGGCAGCGGCAGGGCAGCAGCCGGGTGGCCACTCGGCGCCCGTCCCCGAGCTCCCCACAGGAGGCCCGCTTGCCCCCAAGGACAGCCGTGGGGGTCAGGTGTGTGGTCGCAGCAGCAGGGGTGCGGTGCGGGGGAGGGCGGCGGCAGGGCATCAGCCCGCCTCTGGGTCCAGCGGAGAGGGCCACGCTGGGCAGCAGAGGGGCCCCGGTCCTCACGGCCTCTCCGGAGCTCGCTCTCTGCAGCCCGGGCGCCCTCCGCGGAGCCGGGCCGGGGGCGGAGCACAGGCCTGGGAGTCCGGCCGGTCCGGAGCACGGTTGGGCCGGGACCGTGGGCAGATCACCAGGGCCTGGGGCCAGCGTTCCCACTGGGCCCACGTGGGCCTCGGAACCGCCAAGTCGGACCCGGCTCCGGGTCCCACCTGCTCTGAAGCCACCAGACGGACCCTCAGGCCCGAGCAGGCGCGACGTTGCAGGACAGCCAGGGACCCCGTCCACGCGCCGGGAGCCCTCAGCCTCTGCTGGCCGCGGAAGCCCGGACCCGGGACTGTCGCTGACCCACTCGGAGGGAAGGAGGCAGAGGAGCAGCGCGCTGGCCGGGAAGGACCCGCTCCAAGCCGCTCTCCTGGGCGGTGGACGCAGTGGACACAGTCCGGACGGCGGACGCAGACGCAGGCCGGAAGCCCCGCCAGGGGACGTCCTCCCGCCGCTTGACGCAAGGTGCTTCGGCGGAGGCCCCGCGAGAGGGACTGCCGCGTCCTGCCAGGGCCGCTGGACGAGCCGGACGCTGGAGCTGCGAGCGAGACCAGCGCCGTGAGCCGCCAGCCGCCCGCGCAGCTCACCGCCGAGCTCCACTCTCGGGCCTTCCGGAACCAGCCGTGACTCTCGGGGGCCCGGCCGGCCGTGAGCGGTCAGCTCGACCCGCCACAGCGTCCGTCCAGCCTGAGAACAAACCGTCACCTGGTCACCAGCTCAGTGGCTCCCGCTCGTTGAAGCCAAAGCCATCGTCCCAGTCGGCATGGCCAGGCCTGCCCTCGCGTCCGCTCTGGCCGGACCAGCGCACAGCCCGGCTGCGTTGGGGGCCCTGGAGAAGGGGCCACGCCCTGCACCTGGCTCATGGGAGGGCCAGGGCGGCCGGCAGGTCTGCTGTCCTGGGCCAGTGGAAATAGAAGGACCCCCCGTTAAACCGGGGAGGCTGAGGGCTGATGTGTGGGTTCCTCCTGCCTGCCTGGGTTCAGCAGACAGGGCCGAGCCTCGCCCCGGGGCCTGGGCACGGCTGAGGGACTGTCCTGGGGGTCACACGCTCGCCTGCATGTGGGGGACCCCTGCCACTGATGGAAGGAGCAGGTCTCGGGGAGCTGTGGGGGGTGCTTCTGAGAGCCTGCTCTCCCTTGCCCCCCGAAGCTCTAAGACCTCGGGGTGATGGGGGTGACCCCCCCACGCGCCCTGAGGGCTTCCGGAATCACGGCCGGTCTTCCCAGCAGCCGTGGGGCTGTCCCCGAGACTGTCCTCCGTCCCCGGCGAGGTGGCTGTTCGGCCAGCGAGGTCTGAGCAGCAGAGAGCCCCCGCCATGCCTGGGGGGGGCACGGTCACCCCAGGCTTCGGGGTCCTGAGCCTGGCCTCTCCCCGCAGCCGTCAAGCTCGCTGGAGACCTTCTTCGACTCGCTGGTGGCGCAGGCTGGCATCGCCGATGTGTTCTCCATGCAGATGTGCGGGGCGGGCCTGCCGGCGGCCGGGGCCAGGTCCGGGTCCGACGGAGGTAGTCTTGTGGGTATCTCGCAGGCTCCGCGGGGTGCGCGGGCGCGGGCTGTCCCCCCTTGCACCGGGTCCTGGGAAGCTGGCAGCCCGGGGCCCTCAGAGACCGGGAGATCGGGCGTCTGGGCCTCGAGCCTTTCAGAGAGCCGGAGAGCAGTGGTTACTTCACCTTCCCCATCCCCTGCCAGCCCCGAGCAGAGCCCCGCCCTCCCCCGGCTCCCCCAGCTCCATTCCAAGCCAGTCCTTCAGAAGGTGACCGGCCGCAGGGCGGGGGAGGGCAGGCGAGAGACGGCTTGGTGGGGGGTCTCGGTGTGGGTGGGAGGGCAGAGGGAGTCCTGGGGGGGTCCTCAATCTGCTGGGGAGACAGAGACCCCTGCGTGTCTGCCCTCCCGCCTCTCTCCCCCCTCTTGACACACACACGCACGCACACCCCGAGAACGTCTCCATCTGAAAGTGACAGCAGGGCCACCAGCCCTGTGGATGCGCCAGGCAGGGGTGAGCCCGAGAGGGACTCCCCCCCCCGCACATGATGGGGGGAGGCACACGAGACCCCCTGCCCACCGTGCCCAGCCACTCAGTGGACAGCCCACCTGCCCGGCTCACCTTTGCCCTTCCCCAGGGGAGAGGGTCGCCCCGGGAGCCCCGTGTGAGCTGCCCTTAGGGCCCGTCCTCTAAGGAGGACAGCCCAGCCCAGCCTGGCTAGCCAGGGCCCGGCGTCCGCTGTCCCGTGCAGCGGCCCGAGCGGCCCCGCTCCGTGCTCGCGCAGCTCGTGCCCAGGAAGCGTGAGTATGCCGGGGCGTGCCATGGGCGCCGGCTCGCTGGGCCACGTGCTGGTCCGCCGGTGCGTTTCCTCTCGTGACCTGAGCGTGTTCTCCCCCCAGGTCCTGGGCGGCGTGGAGCCCAGCCTGTACCGCGGGGACATCTGGTACACCCCCATCAAGGAGGCCTGGTATTACCAGATCGAGATCCTGAAGCTGGAGGTCGGGGGCCAGGCCCTGAACCTGGACTGCAGAGAGGTGCGTGGGCTGCCCGGCGGGGGTGTCCACACGGGCCGCGTCCCACGGATGCGAGGCTGGGCTGGCGTGCGGGTGCCGTCAGGGGCTGGGCGGCCGGCGAGATAAGCCCCGTCCTCGGGGGACACAGAGCTTCCGGGTGGTGGGCATCCCCCTCTCCCCCGGAGGGCTCTGCGCCCTCCAGTCCCGCGGCTCCCTGGGGCATCAGCAGGAGGTGGGCCCTGAGCTCCGCCCGGAAGAGGAAGCAAGCGGGGCTGAAAACAGGCCAAACGAGACCCCACGGACGCCATCGGCCTTGTCCTCCATCCACAGCCGGACCCTCCCCCACACACCCTCTGACTGGCAGGAGAGCCGGGCAGGCTGCAGGGCCTGTGAGGTGTGGGCCGGCCGTGCCGGTGGTGGCCACGCTGGCGGGAGGGCCGGAGGGGCCGCTCCTCCACGCTCCTTGAGCTGCTTATGCCGGCCAGCACCGCTCAGCCTTCGTGGTGGTCCCGGCCCCGCCTGTCTCCGCACAGAGGCCTCCTGGGCAGCCCGTCGGGGCCTGCGGGAGGCTGGGCCACGTCTGGCATGTGGCAGCCCCGGCCGTGGAGCTGGCTGCGGTCCAGGGCACCCCCTGCCCCGGGAGGACCCAGTGTAGACTCAGATGTGAGGTGTGTGTGTGCAGTGCGGGGGGGTGTGTGGTATGGACGGGGGGGGCAGCATGTGCATATGATGGGGTTACCCATGCATGTAGTGCTTATGGTCTGTACGTGTGTGTGCTGTGCGTAGGGGGTGTTCGCCTCGTTACATGCATGTGGGATGTTGGGTGTGCATGTGTGTTATGTGCATGTGGTGTATATGTGAGCGTGGAGGAGGTGTGATATGGTAAATATAGTGTGAGTGTGGTGTGTGTGGCGTGTATGTGTGAGATGTACACATATGGGTATGTGGCTATGCGGTGTGTACATGTATGAGTGTGGGTGTGGTGCGTATGAGCGTGTATGTGGAATGTGTATGTGTGGTGTGGAGGAGATTTGTCTGTAGGATGTGGCTAATATGGTATGTGTAGTGCGTGTGTAGTATAGAAGAGGTATGGTGTGGCATGTATAGTGTGAGTGTGGTGTATATGTGTGTGGTGGTATAGATGAGTGTGAAGTATGTGGGGTGTAATGCATATGAATGTATGTGGTATGTGGTATGCATATGTGTGGTGTGGACAAGGTGTGATGTGTATAGTGTGGTTTGAGTGGGGTGTGTGTAGTATGCATGTGTGTGGTATAATGTGTGGTGTGTGTGAAGTATCCACATATAAGTATGGTATGTGTGTGGTATGTATCTGCATGTGGGGGTATAGTGCATATAAATGTGCATGTGGTGTGTATATGTGTTTATGGGCAAGATGTGATATATATAGTGCATGGTGAGTAGGGTGTGTGTAGTATGTTTACATGTGTGGTGTGGATGCGTGTGATTGCACATACATGTACTCATGTACACATGAGTGTATGTGGTATGTGTGAGATTGTACATGTATGAGTGTGTGGTGTGCAGGGTGTATATGGTATGGATATGTATGTCGTGTAATGTGTGGTGTGTGTGAGGTGTGCATATATTAGTGTGGCATGTGTGTGCTGTGTATATGTATGTGGGGGTATGGTGCATATGAATGTGCATATGCCAAAGTGTGATGTGTATAGTATGTGGTGAGTGGGGTGTGTGTAGTGTGTATGTGTGTGTGGTGTGTAGGGTGGTGTGGGGGTGTACATGTGAGTGTGTGGTGTGTGAGGCTGTACATGTATGACTGTGGTGTGTGCTGTGCATGTGTGTGGTGTGGAGGAGGTGTGGCGTGTATAGTGTGGTGAGTGGGTATGTGTGTGTGTGTGTATTATGTGGTGTGTGTGGGTGTACATGTGAGTGTGTGAACTGTGTGGGGAGTGCAGGTGCGTGTGTAAGCGTGTGAGAGAGCGTCTCTTCCCTAGCAGCTCTAAGGCAGCGGGTCTCCGCTGACACCCCCCTTCCTCGGCTGGCGGGAGGTGAGGGCATGGGCGGCGGCGGGGGCCCTGGCGTCCTGAGGAAGGGGCTGGGCACTCACAGCCCCTCCCGCCCTAGTACAACGAGGACAAGGCCATCGTGGATAGCGGCACCACGCTGCTGCGCCTGCCCCAGAAGGTGTTTGACGCGGTGGTGGAGGCCGTGGCCCGCACGTCGCTGGTGAGTCACTGGGCAGCGCGCGGGGCCGGGGCCAGGGGGTGGGGCGGGCAGCCGCTCTGGCGGAGGGCGGAGGCCTGGGCGAGGGCCCCGGCTGGGGAGCCGGACGTCCAGGTCAGAGCAGCTGGAGGCGGCGGAGAGGGTAGAGGGGACCCCCAACCGCCGGCGGCCCCCGTGGCCCGGAAGGCCAGGGCGGGGATCGGGCAGCAGTCGGGAGCTGCCCCCAGCCGAGCCCACCGCCCAGAGCCGCGGCCGGGAGAGGTCAGCGGCCGCCGTGGAGCTGGACTCGGCACCTCCTGGGGCTGGAGCCCTTGGCGGCGGCGCTGTCCACCAGCCGCCTCGGGAGCCTGGACGCGCGTGGCGCCCGCCGATCCGGGGCTTGTGGGATTGGGTCTTCAGGACAACGCCGATGACGCTGCGCAGGGGGACGGGGCTGCACGGGGGACGTCTGGGCTCGCTCCTGGCTGACGCGGCCCGGATGGGGCCCTGGGCAGCTCCTGGGTTTGCCGTGCCAGCGCGCCCTGTCGCCGGGGAGGAGGACAGAGGACGGCCTGGGGGCAGTGCGTGCTGATGCCGGGTCGGGTCCCAGCGGCGGCCAGGGCGGCTGAGAGCACGGGCTGGAGGGCCCCCAAGACGACCGCTGGCTTTGAAGCTCAGGCGGGGACCCAGCATGAGTCGCCCCCACACCTGCCAGCGTGGAGGCCCCGCCTCAGAGGCCCTGGGCTGTGTGGCCGTGGGCAGGGCACTGCTGCGGCCCGCAGCAGCCTGTGCTCCCAACGCCCCCCCAGCTGCCTGAGCCCCCCCCCCCCGCCTGGGAGCGCGTGTCCTGTGACAGACTAGGCCGCTGAGGGGCCATCGAAGGCCAACGTGCCCGAAGGCGGCTGGTGCTGGAGACGAGGCCCCGTGCCGGGTCAACCAGGCCCCCCCCGGCTGAATGGGCACAGCAGGGGGCGGGGCACTGTGCCCAGCAGCCTGGTCCAGCGGCATCGCCTGTGCCACCCTCGGCCTCAGCGCACCCCTACGCACCTCTCACCTGTGCCCTCTGCCACCCGACCCCTCCCGGGGCCTCCCCCGGCCGGACCCTCTGACGGGCTCCCTGGCTGGGCCCCGCGTCTCCTGAGAGCCGCTCTGGGCCGCCATCACCCACCGTCAGGCTCCCCGGGGTGTCCGTGAGCCCTGCCCTGCCCCCGCCGCTGTCAGGGCATCGAGGACCCTGAGAACGCTGAAGCACTCCCAGCACCAAGGCTCGAGCTCCAGGAGGGATCCCTGGAAGTTCTCAGCGCCCGGCTCCCTCCAAGCCATCTCCTCTGGCCACTTCCTGGTCCCCTCCCCCATCACAAAGCCCCCCTCCCCACCACACGCTCCCCCTCCCCCACCATGCACTCCTGCTTCCCACTAAATGCTCCCCCCACACCACATGCTCCCATGTTCCCACCACAGGCTCCCTCCCCTACCACAGGCTCCCCCTCCCCCACTGCATGCTCCCACTTCCCCACTACACGCTCTCTCTCCCCCACCACG
>PVHY01033762.1:0-10906 GCA_004024945.1 Uropsilus gracilis
CATAGCGAGACCTAGTCCCCCAAAAAATAGCTGGGCGTGGTGGCACGCGCCTGTAATCCCAGCTACATGGGAAGCTGAGGCTGGGAATTGCTTGAGTCTGTGGTACCCCGGGCAACGAGAGCCTGCAGTTCCACAGGCAAAAATAGCAAGACCTAGTGTCAAAAAAAAAAAAAAAAAAAAAAGAAATTTTAGAAAGGACAACAAAATTGTGGAAAAGAGCCCTGCTGACCATGGAGGGGTCCCTTCTAACCAAGTCTGTCACCCTAGGCATAGAGATACAGGGTGAAAGTAGAACTTACTCCAAAAGACATTGGCTCAAAGGCCGGGAATGGTGGCGCATGCCTGTAAGCAGCCTAGGAAGCCATGGCGGGGGCCAGGGATCGCGGTTCGAGTTCCGCTGAGGGCACGTAGCGAAACCTAGTTCCGAAAAACTAGCTGGGAGTGGTGGTGTGCGCCTGTAATCCCAGCTCCCTGGGAAGCTGAGGCTGGTGATTGCTTGAGTCCGTGGTACCCCGAGCAATGTGAGCCTGCAGTTCCATGGGCAAAATCCAAAAACCTAGTCTCGAAAAAAAAAAAAAAAAAAAGAAACATGGCTCTCTTATACATAATGACTTTTTAAAGGGAGCTTTTAGCTCACTCAGAAATCCTTTGAGGTTGACTTCAAAGAGCATAGCCAGGCCCTCTTCTAGATGGACAAGCGTCCCTGCCGAAAGCAGAACCCCATGTTGGCTGGCCACTCACCAGGCATGTTGGTTCTCGTGTCCATTTGCCATGGCCAGCAGGGACATGGAATCAGTGACCTATGAGACACTGAGCCTTGACATTCTGTCCTCCCCAGACTTACACGCATGCACACATGCACACACGCACACTGGCAGAGAGTTCACTGCGGGGGGGGGGGGCGCGGGGGAGTGGTTAGGGAAATGGCAGGACCTGAGATAACACTAGGGCCACGCTTCCAAGAGCTGGCCCTTTTTGATCTCTAGGAGGGTTGTCCCTTGACGACACTGGGTGGCCTTTTTAGTTGTCCCACTAGGCAGACAGAAATTGGAGGTATCAGGATCCCACCCCCAAATTCTCTGAGCCTGGCTCCATTCTCCCCAGGGAGGCTGAGTGTGGAGGCCACTCAGGCCAGCATAGGCCCCGCTGGCTCTTCCCGCCTCAAGGCCACTTCCAGCCAATCAGATCAGAGGGCTGCCAGGGAAGGGGCTGCAGGAAGACCTGGAGCCGAGGCGAGGGGGAGCCGGCCCAGTGCCAATGCTTGGGGGCAGGGCTGCCCTGCCGACAGGCACTGGCAGCCGTTTCCTGAGACCAAAGTCAGCCTGGAAAAATGCAGGACTTGGTTGAGGCCTGACTGGCCTTCGAGAGGGGGTGGCTGGTCTGTGTGTTGTTGGCTCACTGTGCATCTCTGTCCATGCCAGGCGGAGGGTGTCTGCAGGCAGTGGTGCACCCCTGAGTGTCTGCGCATGTGCTTGTGTGTCTGTGTGTCTTTAATCAAGAGGCCGCTCCTGGCCGGACGCCAGGGTTCCTGGCTGGCACGAAATGGAGCTGCAGAGTGCCCTAGAGGCACAACGTGATAACATGGGGAGGGGGAGCAGGGGGAACAAGATGAGGGCACTGAGGGGGAGGGGAAGGGGCACCCCATATGTGCCACAGGCCTCAGGCTGCCCCAGGGACTGGGGATCAAGGCCCTTTCAGCCATAGCCCCCAGCACTAGGGGACAGTGGCAGGCTCCCAAGCTGAGGATCCTGACTGTCCTCAGGTGCTTCCAGTGGGAAAGGCAGGACAGGGAGGAGGGAAAATGGCCAGGGAGGAGGGAGAATGGTGGCCCTGGGCCTCCCAATCCACACCTCCCCTTCCTGGAGCTGCCATGGGCCCAGGTGAGCCTGTAGGCGGGGCTTCCCTGTAGGCTCTCAGTAATGGGCTCTACCCCAGCAGATGCCTGGGCCCCAGCTCTCTAGCTTTGTATCCCTCACCTTTTCTTTGCCAGGTTTTTATTATGTGTGTGGAAACATAATAAAAGAATTCTCAAAAGCGATTTCCCTGTTTGGAGCCTGAACACTTCCCCACCTGAGGAGACAAGGCCTCACCTCCCTCCCAGAGGTGAGGCTGGGATGTAGGTTCTGGTGTCTGGTTCAGACTGGGAGCAAAGAAGGAGGGGGATTTGATTTTAGGGTGGGGGTTGGGGGATCTGGCTTTGAACCCAATGGGTCCACTGCAGAAGATTCCTTCTTGTTTTACCTCTGGCTTTTCTAGGGGTAGCTGCTGCCAGGGAACCCTCCCTGACCCACCCCCTTCTCCCTCAAGCCTACTCCAGCCTTTCCATGGTCCTTCTTAAACACACCAAAGCCTCCTTGTCTTCCTTGGGGCCTTGGGGATTTGAGGTTGGGCTTTCCAGAGATTCAACCCAGAGGGGGAGCCTGCTTTCAAATACCTCCTATTATACCTGGGTCATTCTGGAAGCTTTACCACTTAGAAGGTATGTGACCTAAGGCAAGCCTGGAAGTCCTTTTCCTGGAAAAGTGAGGGTTAACACTACTCATTAGAATAATTGTGATAATTAGGTTTGTTAATTTTATATGCTTATTTATGCCACGACCTGTGCTTGGTACTAGGGAGCTGTAGGTGGAATGGTTGAAAGGGAGAGAAATCCAAAGATAAATAAGGGCTGGGCATCGTGGCACATGCCTGTAAGCGGCAGTCTAGGAAGCCGCAGCCAGAACCGGGGATCGCAGTTCGAGTCCCACTCAGGGCAACGTAGCGAGACCTAGTTCCAAAAAAATAGCTGGGCATGGTGGTGCGCGCCTGTAATCCCAGCTACCTGGGAAGCTGAGGCTGAGGATTGCTTGAGTCCGTGGTACCCCGGGCAACGTGAGCCTGCGGTTCCACGGGCAAAAATAGTGAGACCTAGTCTCAAAAAAAAGGTAAGTAAGGCCAAGCTTGCAGACTTGGGGCAAGTTAGTGAACAAATCATTAAGTACTAGGTGAGGTGTGCTGTGGTGAGACAGGACCTGAAAGGAAATACATGCAGGGGGCTGGGTGATACGGGTATGTGTCAGAGTGAACTTCACCCCCACTTCTTTGGATCAGCTGGAACCAGCATCCTGCCAGCAATACAGGGACTTGGGAGCTGGGCATGGTGGTGAAGTTGAGAGACCCTAAGACAAGGGCCCAATAACACCTCTTCTAGGTTTGCAGGGTGTACACATGTGTGTCAGAGAGAGACAGGTTTGCAGATCCTTAGAAGACAGAAAGTAGAATAGGAGTTACCTGGGGCAGGAAGGGTGGCAGTTTTGGTTTCATGGGTAGAGCGTGAGTTAAAGATAACACTGTGGTGGTGACATTTGCCCAACCACGTGAGCGCACCCAACGCCACTGCACACTTGAAAATGATGAAGCTGATACGTTTTATGTTATGTATATTTTACCATAATTTTTTTTTTTAAGTTGTTAAGACATAGTCCTTAGAAAAAGGACAAGCTAGGGGCAGTGGTGTGTGCCTATGATCCAAGTGCTGGAAGGCAAGAGGACAAGGATCACTTGAGCACTTGAGTTCCCGGGTTTGAGACTAACCCCGGGCAACATAGCGAGTCCTGGTCTCGAAAAAGCAGCTGGGTGTGGTGGCTGGCGCCTGTAATCCCAGCTACCTGGGTGGCTGAGGCTGGGGTTCGCTTGAGTCCACGGGATCAGGACTACCCCGGGGCAACATAGCGAGACACCTAGAAAAGAAAAAGGACAGCCCCTGGTCAGAGCCCCTCCCCTCTACCCAGGGTTTGTCAACAGCACTGTTGACATTTGGAACTGAAGGATCTTGCTTCTGGGTGCTGTGTGGCAACTTGTATTCAGCAACATTCTAGCTTCTACCTACTAGAACCCTCTCCCCCATACCAGGCGACCACCAAGTCTGTTCCAGACTCATTGCCAAGTGTCCTCTGGGAGCATAAAATTGTCCTGGGTGAGGATCCCTATCTCCTCCTGCTTGGAAAAGCTGCCGGCTAGGAAAAACTGCCCACAGAAGGAGCTGGGGGCAAAGGAGAAGCTAGAAGCAGTAGGGGGTGGATAAGTCTTCTTGAAAGGAAGGTGAAAGACAGCAAATTCTGAGGGATGGGGAGGGGGGTGGCAAGCAGGGTGAGAAGACCTAGAATGAGGCCTGCTTTGGGGGTGGGGGAGGTAGGTGCACAGTGAATGATAGGATCAAGTTTTATTCTAATCTTTTGTCCCCACTCACCCTCCTCCCCCCACTGAAGAGAGGAGACTCAAGGGTGCTCAGGGCTTCTGGCTGCTGTGGGTTCCATCCTACGCATCTCCTGCCCCCTCCCCCCAGCCCACCAGTGAGAAGCAGAGGAAGCGGAAACTGTCACCTCCAGTTAGGGTGGTGCCTACAAGAAAGAGTCAGGGGCTTCTGCTGTTCCTTGCTCTCTTCCCTGCCCAGGTAGTGAGAAGAATGAGTGTCTCCTGGGTGTTCTCTGTCTTCCTTTGGGGCAACTGTAAGAGTAAAAGCATGCAAAACCAGGATTTTTAAGTTACATCTGGCATACAGCAAAGTTGAAATTCCCCATAAGCCTGTAAGCGATATGTTCTCCTAATCTTGGACACTGAGGCATTGTGGGTTCTGAGTCCCTGCCAGGGACCCTTCTTGGCTGCCCTTTCATGGTGAAAGGCTGAGGCAGGGCCGAGAGGAAGAGGGCCAGGAGCTCCAGAGCCCAGCTTCTCCCAGCGGTCTGCAGGTGTGTTTCTGCAGCTTTCACCTGGAACAACCTCTTAGGAAGCCCCCAGCTCTCCCCAGAAGTCTGGGTAGTCACTTCAGCTGTTTGCCTGGGGGCCTCCTTCCTCTCTTTAGGTGATTTCCTGCAGGTGGATTGGACCTGCCCAAATACCATGGACCCCATAGAGAGGGCCAGTGAAGGTTCACTACTAGCTTAACTCAGGGGGCAGGGGAAGAGGTTCTTGTTGGGTCAGAGGTATCAAGAATTGACCATGGCTGGAGTCATCAGCTCCCTGGTCAGAGAGCCTCACTCAGTTGGCCAGGTCTCATGAGGACCAGGGGGCAGGCAATGGACTCATGAGGACCAGGGGACAGGCAATGGTCTCATGAGGACCAGGGGACAGGCAATGGTCTCATGAGGGCCAGGGGGCAGGCACTCTTTGTTGGGAAGAGAGTAGGGAGAGGTGGGAGAATTTCAGCCCCCATGGTAACCCTGGGCTGCAGCTGTGCAGAGGGCTTGCCCCCCGCCCCCCACCTCTGGAAGGGTGGGGTTTCTCATGCTGCTGCAGATGGGGTCCTTCAGGGCAGGCCTAGAGAGGGTACTTGATCTGTGTGATGGGGCCCCGGGGGCTGGGTTGGGTCCTCAGGTAGGTACTCCTGGGTCTCTGTGTGCTGGAGCTGGCCATCAACAGGAAGTGAGTCCTAGGGTGAGAGGAGGCCATATGGTCCCCAGGCAGGAAGTGAGTGACATCGCAGTTGTCTCAGCAGCTTTGTGGGTCTGGGAGCCCGTGAGCAATAAGGGAAAGGACTTGGCTTGGGGAGGAAGTTGGCTGTGATATAAAGTCCTTAGCCCAAATTAGCTTGCTGGACCCCCACATACACTTCTCTGGGAGTGCCAGGTTTTGGATTCTGTGGTGTTTGGCTTAGCGCAGACTGAGGTGGTTGTGAGGACCAACATGTTCTACCCCTCTGGCTGCCCAGGCTGACTGACTCTCTCAGCACGTATCTGAACCCTGAGGGGTAGGAGGATTTACATTGGGAGGGGTCCCCATGGTATAAGCAAAGGGCGTGGAGAAGACCATCAAGTCGTCCTGAATGAAGTGTGTGGTCCCAACAGGCAAGGGTGGAGGCTGAGGAGAGACAGGGCCTGCCAGCTCCACCTGTGCTTCTCCTGCCCTGCCAGCTTCTACCCTGCGTGCCTGAGTCTAGGGGAAAACCTGTGCTTCCTCTTTCTGCAGCACCCCTTAACCTCCAGTGACCAAGGACGGCATACATTTGCCGCTCTCACACTCAGCTTGCTCTCGGAAGCTGCTCCTGGAAATAGGTCATCTCAGGCTACCCCAGGCCCCAGAAAAGACAGCTTGGCCCAAGACAGAAGTTTCCTCTTCTCGCCCCCAGGCTGCCCCCCTGCACTTAGACAGCCTCATTCTGGGTGTTGTTTTTATTATTTTTTCCCCAAGGTCCTCATCCCTATTTGCCACCCCCGGGAGTTCCTCACCAGACAATGGCAGGTTTCAAGCTGAGTCCTAGCCCAGAAAGCAGACCAGCCTTGGAGGTTACTGGGCTGCCCCAGGCCTGAGAAACTCGCTTGCTCTCAGGTGTTGGGGGTGCCCTTGCGTGGTGCAGCTTTTTGCAAGCGGCTTGGCAGCATCTACTGACAATTGGACGGCAGGCGTGCTATCCCAGCCCGCTCATTTTTGGGACCCTAGCCTACAAAACTCCACAGGTGCACAGAGCTGTGCATACAGGGGGGATGCTGCACCAAAGAGCAGATCGGTCTAAAGACCCGCCAACTGTTGAACTGAATCGTGGAGCTTCCAATCAATAGACTGTTGAGTGGCTGTGAAATAGAATGAGACGACTCCATATGCACTGGCACGGAGAGGTGCCCGCTGTGCTTGTTAAGTGAAAAAGCAAGTTGCAGAACAGGATGTGGAGTTTGAGATTCTTAGAGAAAAAAATACTGAATTTGTGTGTATGTGTGTGTATAAAAACATGTATAAACATGTAGCTTAAACATAATTGTAGAGACATTTAAAAAAAAAAGGTCTAGAAAAGATGCTTTCCAAACTATTAATAATTATTTACCTTGTAAGAGGGAGACTGGAGGTAGGAAATTGAAACAGGAGTTTTTCTTTTTCTTTTTTTTCTTTTTTAGACTAGGTCTCGCTATTTTTGCCCATGGAACCATAGGCTCACATTGCCCCGGGGTACCACAGACTCAAGCAATCCCCTGCCTCAGCTTCCCAGGTAGCTGGGGTTACAGACACGCACCACCATACCCAGCTATTTTTCTGGGACTAGGTCTTGCTGTGTTGCCCTGAGTGGAACTCAAACCACAATCCCTAGTCCTTGCTGCTTCATAGGCTGAAACTTACAGGCATGAGATACCGTGCCCAGCGAAACAGTTTTAAAGCCACTTCATACTATGCATTTCTGTGTAGCTTAAATTTTTGTAACATGTCTGGGTAACAAAATAATTTTATGTTTATTTAAATATATTCAAATGTTTAAATATATTTATTTTAAAAATAAATGAAAGTTTCTTTTATAAGTAGACAGAAGGAAAACACTCCCCTTCATCTAGCCTGGTCATCTTGTCCGACAGGTGGGGATGCCAAGGCACTGACCTTGTCTGAAATTGCAGGCGAGCATGTTTGGTGAACTGATACTCCCTGCCCTTCCTCAGGTGGGCACCTGCAGATGCAGTATGGGCAGGTTTGCTGAGGGCAGCCTGGTGCCTGTGGCTATGGCAGGGCATGAGCACAGGATGTGCTTGCTCCTTCTGCCCCAAGTGGATGGCAAGAGCGAAGGGCACTCTCTCCAGGCTGCCCTGCTCACTCTGTCCTTACAGAGTGTTTGATCTTGAGCAAATCACAGAATTCTCTGAGAGCTTCTCCAGAAAGGTCAAGAGGGCCTGAAGGGGTCCTGGGTGAGAAGACACTTTGCCTGCTGTGCAGTGATGCTTGAGTATGTCATCCTGGTTGCAAAACCAGCCCTTAGACTCTTGGGGGCAAAACAGACATTTCCTTGTGGAGGGAGAATGTGGGAGCATGTGCTAGCGAAGGTTTGCTGCCGAAACTGGAAATAGCATGTTAGGGCCTTGGCCGTCCTAAGGGTGCCAAAGTTGGTAGGTAATGGGGCTCAGAGGGGTGTTTCTTTGGGATGCCCCTTCTGACCTTTGTCCCCTGACTCCAGCAGGCAACCAGTTACTGAGTCTGGGTGTTGAGAGACTAAGAGGGGACCTGGGGGTACCCTGACAGCCCATGTCAGATCAGCTGCGGTTATCAGAATTGATCTCGTTGGTTCTAGCATCTTCTGAAGTGGGGTCTTGCTTTGAAGAAGGGACAGTCTAGGAGCAGGGAAGGCTTGAAAGGCTGGGGTCCTGACTCCTTGACCCACCTATTTCTTAACTAAGAGGAAAACGATGAGGAGTTTTGCTTACACAAACGTTTATGTGAATACAGTTTTCTGGACACAGGGATGTAATATATAACCTGTGCCAGAATTTCAGGTGTCAGTGACTCAAAAGAGGTCAAGATTCCTGGTTTAAGCCTCCCTTTAAGTCTTTTCGTTCTCATTCCAGGTGGAAAGTAGTGACACGCCGAAGGACCCTGTGGTGACCTCCAAATCCCCAGCCATGGCCCAGGACTCAGGCCCCTCAGAGCTGTTACCTAACGGAGACTTGGAAAAGCGAAGTGAACCCCAGCCAGAAGAGGGGAGCCCTGCTGGGGGGCAGAAGGGCGGGGCCCCTGCAGAGGGAGAGGGTGCAGCTGAGACCCCGCCCGAAGCTTCCAGAGCAGTGGAGAATGGCTGCTGCACCCCCAAGGATGGCCGAGGAGCCCCTGCAGAAGAGGGTGAGTCCCCGGCACCAGGGGCAGACTCTTTCTGGGCTTGCCAGAATTCCCCTAAACTGAGAGACTTGGGGCCCCGGAGACCACGAGAATCCTGGGCTGGGCCCGGGAGCTCCAAGGCTGTGCCCTGGAGGCCACTGGCTGGATGCGGCCTGCATATGACACATTTAACTTGACCCACATAATGTTTTGAACATTAAAAAAAAATTAGGTGCCTGTATTTAAAAATCAAGAAATGTTACATAAAATTTTAGGAAAAAAAGAGCAGGCTCTGCTAACAGCGTGTTTGCAGAAAGCCGGCAGTAGCTGTAATGGGTGATGACTGTCCCCTCATACCCAGCCCTGCTCCACTCTGGTAGGCTGGTTGTGTACCTCGGTTTCCCTTAGTTTCTCCCATCCCCCTGCAGCCTGCTTACTCTTCGAGAAGACCTGTGGCTGCTAGGATATCTGTGTTCACAGGCCCTGCCTGGGTACTCCGGGGCCACAGAGGCCCATGTGCGCCCCTGAATGCCTGCTTGGCCTTCCATGGTAAGGTGGCCTAAGGCCAGCACGGTTCAGTTGATGACTGAAATCTGGTTGTGACAGAGTGGGGAGCAGGAGGGGTAGGAATGGGAGTGGCTCAGGCCTCTTCCTCCAGGGACTTTCTGGCCTAGCCCCAGAGTCCTGGAAAGTTGCCCATTTTTCTCTTTCAGGTTAAGCCAGCGATTTCAGGGCCAACTGAGCTGTAAACACGTTAGTAATGAGGACAACTAGCATTTGTACTGGGCTTCGCAGTTTACGCAGTGCTTTCTCATACATTATCACATTTGATCCTCCTAGGGCCCTGCCAGCTTGTTTTGCATATGTGCATTTTAATTTCAGAAAGTCTTCCTTCCAAGTATACATGATAGGATGAGTAAATCGATTAGTTGGAGTAGCTTCTTTTGCACAGATACATGTGCATATATAGACGTCACCAGAAAAGAGCTTTTCAAATTTATTTCAAAATATCTTAAAAATATATTTTAAGGCTGGGCACAGTGGCTCGTGCCTGTAAGCTTAAGCCTATGAAGCGGCCGGGGCTAGGGGTCGCGGTTTGAGTCCCGCCTGTGGCCTGTAGCGAGACCTAGTTCCAAAAAATAGCTGGGCGTGGTGGCGCGTGCCTGTAATCCCAGCTACCTGGGAAGCTGAGGCTGAGGATTGCTTGAGTCTGTGGTACCTTGGGCAACGAGAGCCTGCGGTTCCACAGGCAAAAACATAGTGAGACCTAGTCTCAAAAAAAAAATATATATATATATATTTTTTTTTTTTAAGTTATCATTTATCAGCCAACTAAATGTTGTCCTCACTAAATTCAAAGGCTGTACTGAGGTATTTTCACTTGTTGCTTTATTTACTTCTCTAAGGAGTCTTCTTTGAGTGGTATGACTATCCCCATTTTAAGATGGAAAAAAATGGAGATTTAATGAGATGAAGTGACTTGCTCAGGGACCTCAAGTCTGTAGGTGGCAGATCTGGGGTTGATGCCAGCTTGGCCTTGGCCCTTCAGCTATGGCTGCTGTTCTGTAGTGGGGCTACAGCCCCTCAGCCTCCCCCAGTGTCTCTTGAGGTATCCCAGCCCTCCATGGGCTGGGCATGTTCAAGGGCCAGAGTGGAGCCATAGGTGGGAGCAAGCAAGATATTGAAAGAAGTTGAGAGAGTGAGCGCTAAACCTGGGGCCCTGCCAGCCCTCCCTGTCCTCCAAGCTGCTCTCCACCAGCACTTCTCGGCTGACTCCCAGCTTCCTGGGATCCCACCCCCGGCACCCAGCTGCTGCCCAGGGCTAGGCTGTCCCCCCAGCCTGGTGGGATGGAGCCATCACTCCGAGGCTGCTCTTGAACCTGGAGGGTTTGCTTGCAGTTTGGGATTCCCTCTGCATTTCTGTCTGTTCTCAGACGCTCCCTCTTCAGTCAGCCAACAGGTGTTTATGAGATGCCCAGGTGGTGTGTGCCAGGACCTGGGAAATGGTCACAAGCAGAAATCTGGTTCTTGCCCTTGAGGACCTCACAGTCAGCTGGAGACACATTAATGAGAAACACACACATGAGCCGGGCATGGTGGCTTGTGCCTGTAAGTAAGCTTCATCCTGAAGTGGCTGGGGCTAGGGATCGCGGTTCCAGTTCTAATAGGGGCAACACAGCGAGACCTAGTCCCAAAAAATAGCTGGGCGTGGTGGTGCGCGCCTGTAATCCCAGCTACCTGGGAAGCTGAGCCTGGGGATTGCTTTAGTCCATGGTACCCCGGGCAACAAGAGCTTGCGGTTTCACAGAAAAAAATAGCATGACCTAGTCTCAAAAAAAAAAAAAAAAAAAAAAAAAAAAAAAAAAAA
>PVHY01033763.1:0-10908 GCA_004024945.1 Uropsilus gracilis
CACCCCACGCGGAGCCCTCGCCGGTCGCTGCCCAGCCCCCGCGGCCTGGGGCGCTTAGCCAACGCCGGACGCCCCCTCCTCGGAGCGGCGCCCCCCCCGCGGCCGGGCCGCAGGGCCAGCAGAAGGCGGCGGGCGGCGGGAGGCGGCCCCGGGACGGGCCCAGCGCGGGCGGCGAAGCACGCGCCCCCAGGGGAGGGGCCCCGCGCCCGGCAGACGCCCCGCTGTGGTAGGCGTGGAGCGGCCGGCGCAGGCCGCACACGGCCCTCCTCTGCGCTGCCGCCCCGCCGCCCGGGAGCGGCCACGTGGCCCGGCCACGGGCGAGTCACGGACACGAGCGGCAGCGCCCAGCGGCCTGCCCGGAGCCCGACTCCCGGCCGGGCCTGGCCCGTGCGGACGCCTCGCGGGAACGGGGTCGCGGACTCACGCAAGCAGCGTGGACGCTCCTCCCGCCCAGGAGCCGGGAGGAACCGGGGAGGACTGTCCCCTGCGGCCCCCGCGGGCCGGACGAGGCCGCCGGAGGAGGCGCTCAGCGGGCGGCCCCACGGCGCTGCTGCCGCTGGCTGCCCGGGGGGCGCGGCGGGCGGGGGCGGGCACACGGCGGGAGCCCGCGGCTCCAGCCTGCCCCTCCCCAGGCGCCCAGGCCTCGCGGGCAGCAGGAGCGGCCGGTGGCAGGGGTCAGCCTGGCAGAGCAAGCAAGCGGGGGCCGCCGGCACCCCAACAGGCCTGCGCCCCGCACCGTCCAGCGCTGACCTGAGCCAACCGGCTCCCGGAGGGACGGTGCCCGAGCGCCCGGCCGCCGCGGGGCCTCACGCACAGCCCGGGACCCGGGGGCTCTCACGGGAGGCCGGCCGCCGGCCCAGGACCAGCGGCTCCCCAGGCCCGTGGGGCCGGCCGGGGCAGGACAGGGCCCCCAGGCTCCAGCCCCGCCGTCCAGGCTCGCACGGGAACGGGGGCGCGGGCG
This sequence comes from Uropsilus gracilis, assembly GCA_004024945.1. Taxonomy (NCBI): domain Eukaryota; kingdom Metazoa; phylum Chordata; class Mammalia; order Eulipotyphla; family Talpidae; genus Uropsilus; species Uropsilus gracilis. The sequence goes on from PVHY01033763.1 coordinate 962, forward strand.
CACCCTGGACCCTGGTGCCCAGGCCCTCTGGGCCTGGGGCTGCCCACCCGCCCGGCCAGGCACTCACTCGGCCGCGGCTCTCCCGACTGACCGTGGCGCGGCAAGGGCCAGCACGGGGCAGGGGGACACGCCCCGGGGCCAGCGGCGGCTCACGGGGCAGCGGCGGCGGGACCCAGACCCAGCCCACGCGTGGCTCCGGAGCTGCCACGCAGACGGCCGCGAGACATGGCCCAGGGCGGCCGCCCCCGGCGACAGGCCCCGCCAAGGCGGCAAGGAAGCTGCCCGGCCAGAGCGGGGGTCCGCCTGGGCGGGGCCCACCGAGTGCCCAGGGAGCTGTGGCCCGGCCCTGCCCCCCGGCCCCCGCCCCCCGGCCCCGCCCCCGGCCCCCGCCCCCCGGCCCCGCCCCCGCTGGTGGCAATTCCCAGGGGCTGGGAACGAGGCTCCGGGCGACTCCGGCCTGGTCGCCCGTCCCGTGACGGACACGCCCCTCGGCGTACGCAGCACCACCGGCTCCCGTCACGCAGAGACCAGCGCCGGGCGCGGGAGCTCGCCACCTGGCCCAGGGCGAGGCGGGCAGGCCGGGCGAGGCGGGCAGGCCCCCGTGGGCACCAGGACGGTGGCGGCTGTGTCCCCGCGTGGCCGCCCTCCACGCCTGGGCTCCTGGGCCCTTCTCCGAGGACCTGCCTGGCGCCCCCCCGCCGCCCGGCCCCCTCCTGCGGGCACGGCGCGCGTCCCGGCGGGCAGTCGGCCGCGGCGTGGGGGCCGTGTCAGCGGCGCAGCCAGCACCTGCTCCAACGGCCCGGCCGGCCCAGGCTCCCGTCGGGCCCCCCACGCGGGCTGGGCGCCGCCGCCGCCCGCTCCCCGAGCCGGGGCCTCCCCGCGCCCGGCCGCCGGCCCCGCGAGGGTTAAGCCGGGGTCTCCGGGCGGCGGCCGGCCGGCCTTCATCGGGCCCTGGCGGAGGCTCACGTTCCGCCTAATTGCGGGCGCGATGGCGGGCGCAGCTGTGAGCTGTTTATTTGCTTTTCCCGCCGGGACGGCTGCGATTTAAAGGTTCAGCTCTCAGCGGCCCCGCCCGCTGCGAACCCCGCTAACCACTTCCATACCGCGGGGAGGGCCCCCCCCCCCGCGCCCGCCCCGCCCCCACCCCGCCGGGCAGCACCAGAGCAGGTGTTCCTGGTTACCGGCCCAGGGCGGGCGCGGGGCCGCCCCGCTGACCGCCCAGCCCGCGTCCACCCGCCGAAGCGGGGGCGCCGCGAGCTCCGGGGGCCGGGCCGACCACCCCCTGGGACGGCCCCCCCCCCGCCCGCTTCCAGCCGCGCCGCTGACCCCCGGCCAAGTGGCGTCATCGCCACTCGAGCCGTCAAATGGGCTCCAGATGCGCCACCTTCACGCCCGGCCGGCGAGCCCGAGGTGCGGCCCGGCCCGGCCCACCTGCGTGGCCGCCCGTGAAACCCAAGCCGCAGTTAGACGGTGCCCGGCGCCGGCCTTGAACCCTCGCGCTCCCCCCGTGTGGCTCGGGCGGGGTGGCCTAGCCCCCAACCCCGGGGGCCCCGGGCTGCCGAGGCGGCCACCCCTCACCAGCCCCCAGTGCAGCCGCACGGCTGCGTGTCGGAGTGCACCCCGGCTGCCCCCCCCCGCGGCCCGGCCCTCGCCCCAGGGACGCCCAGCCGCCCGCTCCTGCTGCCCCGCCCCGTGGGGCGCAGCCGCCCGCTCCCCGGACGAGCGCGGCCGCTGCTCACACGCCGCCGAGGCCCGAGCAGGACGGCGGGGCCCGGGGCCGGGCAGGGCGTCCGGGCGGCCCCACGACAGAGACACGGGCGCCCGGCGAGACCCCGGGGCCCAGGGCGCGGGCCGGGCGCGGTGCAGGGCCGCCCGGGGCTGGCCCCCCGCCCTGGACACTGCCCGGCCGGCCGGAGCCCAACGGCGACAGGCAGGGTCGGGGCCCGAGGGCCGGGAGCTGCCCGGAGACCACCCGGCCCGGAGCCGGCCCGAGCGGCCGTCAGGGACCTCCAGGGCCTGCTGCCAGGGCCCGGCTGGGTGCGCCTGCAAGGACGGGCTCGGGCCCCGGGGCCTCGAGGTGCGGGGGGTGCGGGCTCTGGGGGCTGGAGGGCACTGCCACCCGTGCCAGGGGCACGGACCCGTCGGTCTCCGCCCACGGGCGTGGGCGAGCGGCTTCCTGAGGGCCGCTGAGAGGATGGACACCGGCCAGGAGGCCAGGCCAGGCCACCCCAGGGCCTGCACAGCGCCCCCAGGGGCCGTGTGGGGCTCTGCACCCCCAGCCCCCGCCCAGGCCCGCCAGCCGCGAGGGGCCTGGGCAGCCAGGGGCCAGCTCGCCGCCCAGCAGGCACCCCCGCGCGGCCCGGGGGCAGTTGGGCCATCGCCCGCCGAGATCTGCAAGCTCGTCAGACGCGCACCCCGGCCGGTCCAGCACAGCGTCCCGCCCGGCGGAGAGAGGCGGAGGCCCGTCCTCCCGGGGACGCCGGGCTAGCGGGGGGCAGGGCGTGAGACGGAGTTTCTGGGCGACCCGGGAAAGGACGTGGACAGCGCTGACGTCATCGGAGCCCGACTTACCTGCTTCGGCCCGGCTGGTGGGGAGAGGCGGGGCCGGCGGGGCGAGGCCACGGACGTCCAGGAGAGGGGAAACTGAGGCAAGTTGCCCTCAGTCCAAAGCTTGGGCTGTTTCCAAGTTTTTCTTCTCCAGGCCTGAGAGAGGGGGCGCGAGCTGAGCGCAGCTGATGCCCGCTCAGACCGACGGTGGGGGAGCAGCGAAGACGCTCGTAAGCTGCGTGGCGCTGCTGCCGGGGGGACGCGGGCAGAGGGGTCCACCTGCGAGGCAGAAGACACTTCCTCTTTTCACCCTCCTCAGTCAGGGCACCCGCCAGCGCCACCCAGCGGCGGGGAGGGAGCCCCGTGCCCGTCCAGCGCCACGGCTGGGGGCTGAGACCTGGGGGGGCCACCCTGCCTCTACCCCCCAAGGGAGGCGCCGTCACAGCGCGGACGACGGCCACCCCTCCCCCGCCACCCGTGGCGCACGGCCGGGGCCCAGGCTGCCGCCCAGCAGCGTGCACGGCCCCGCGCGGCCCGGCGTGACTGGCCGGGCTCCGCGGTCACGGGCCCCCAGACGCCGGAGCGGAGGCAGGTGAGGTCAGAGCCGGGGTGCGGAGGGACCGGGCAGAGACATGCGGGGCGGCCGGCCCGGGCCACAGCGCTGGGAGCCGCGGCCGGCGGGGCTGCGGGAGCCGGGCTGGGCCTCGCCCCTGGAGCTCGGGGAGGAGGCAGCCCTGGCCTGTGTCTGACGCCCACGGCAGTGACCAGGCCCAACGGGGGCCACGGGCACCCGGGACCCCCAGGCTGACCCTGGAGGGCGCCCGGTGAAAAGCGCCCGTCCGCAGAGACCGGGCGACGCGTCGGGCAGCGGGGGAGGGCAGCGCCGGGTCCCCGCCCCCGAGCTCGCAGCGCCCGGGCGAGGAGCCCCAGCACACACGCGCGCGGGACCCGCCCCAGGGCCCCCGGCCCACGTGGGCGGGCCCCAGACCCGCCTGCTGCGCCTCGGTGTCCCTCTCTGAGGCGAGGGCGCCCAGAGGGGCCACAGGGACGCGGAGCCCCGCCCCCTCGGGACTCCTGCCCACGTCTGAGGAGCCGCGAGCGGGGCCCTGGGGAGAGCATCGAGACGTGGAGCTGGGCTGCGCCTCCGGCCGGGAGGCACCTGACAGGAGGCGCCGGGCTCCCGTGCCCGCGTCCACGCCCCACCGGCCCGCCGCTGACCGGCCCGCTGCCTGCTTGGCCGTGGACCGGCCGAAATACGAAGCTTCCCAGACGCCTTTGCAGGCGCCGTCAGGCGACAGGGTCCGGCCGGCCGTGCAGCAGAGGCGACAGGCCCCCAGGACGGCAGCGCCCCCTGAAGACGGGGCCGTCCTGCCTGGGGCTGCCCCCCGGGGCCCCTCCTCACCCACCCACTCTGTCCGCGTCTCCATGGAAACGAGGCCCGGGGCCCCTCCCTCCTGCCCAGTGGGGTGACGGAGACAGAGGCGCCGAGGGCAGGCCTGGAGCGGAGGCCGAGCTGACCCCGCACACGACGCCCCGGCCAAGCGTCCCTGCAGCGGCAGCAGCGCCGCCCCCACCTCAGCGCCGGGTGGGCGCCCCCCCCATCTCCCGGCCGCTCCAGGGCGGCCCAGCGGAGGCATGACGAGAGGTGGCCGAGCGGGGCCCGAGCCCAGGCCTGGCCCAGCTGGCCGCGCCGACCCCGCTGCCCCGCCCCGGCCCACGCCCGAGCGCACCTGCCTGCGCCACGGGCAGCCTCCCCCACGGGCCCGCCCGGCCCCCGCTGCCCCGCCCCAGCGGCCCCATCCGGCGGCCCCGGGGGAGGCGCAGCGGTCGGGGGGGCGGGGCATCCCCCAGTCCTGCAGACACCTGCCCCCGGCGGCGGGCGGCCAGGAAGGAGGGCGGCAGGCCAGGCCGGGCCACACTCCGTCAGCGCGGCCAGAGGGCCGGGGGCGGGGGTCAGCTGGCCCCGTCCACACCCGCTGCCCGACCCCTCGTGGCCCGGGCGGGGGCATCGCGGCTCCGCCCGAGGAGAACAGAAGCGTCGCAGTTCTGATGGAGCGAGAATTCAGCGGGCGCGGCCAGTCGCGGAGGGGCCATGGCCGCTGGACGCAGGCCGAGGGCCGACCGCCGAGGAGGCCGGGGAGGCGGCGCTCTTCCCTCGGCCCCGGCCCCTCCCCCGTCTCACTGGGCCTCTGCTGGTGGCACCTGGCGGGAGCAGAGGGCACCGCAGCCGTGAGGTGGACTGTCCACCCACCGCAGCGCGGGCAGCTGGGAGGGCGAGGCGGACAGCAGGTGTGCAGGCCGCAGCCGGCGCCTAGATGGCCCCTGGCCCCGCGCCAGGACGCCGGCCACGCCACGTGGGGCGGGGCCTGCCCGGGGCATCGATGGGGGCGGCACCACCCGCACCCCCAGAGACGCTTGGACAGCTGCCCGGCGCTCATGGCCAGCGCCCCGCAGGGCTGCACCCCGCCAGTACCCCCAGCGTGGCAGGGGGGCCGCCCCGGCTTCCGTCTCTGGGCTCCGGGCCCCGCCCAAGGCGTGGTGCCACCAGCCCCCGCTAGCTGGCTGCTCCCCTGCATGCCCTCAGGCCGCACGTGCCGGAGCTGGCGCGCCCAGCCCCACGCGGACACAGACAGCGCCCCCAGGAGGCGCGTCCCCGCAGTCGGGGGGGTGAGGCTCGCCCTCAGCCGCCCCCCAACACCAGCTGGCTGGGGTGCACGCGGCCACCGCAGGGTCCCCCGAAGCAGGGGCAGGGCGCTGGGTATCAGGGCAGCGGGTGCGGCCTCCCTGGCCAGGCTGGCGTCCTGCCCACCTGCAGGCAAAGGCCAGCCCTGCTCTGCCCCCGGCCGAACGCCCTGCCAGGCCAGCACCCCTCCTTGGCCAGCACCCTCCAGCGCCCCGCCGCCAGGCCCCCCGGGGCTGGACCCAAGCCGCCGGCCGTAGCGCCCGTAGGGAAGACGCTGGGCGGGAGGCCGCTGGGGTGGGGGCTCGAGCCTCTGGCACCTGTTTGCACAAAGGGGGCTCCTCCCCCTGCCCCCTCCCAGCACGCAGTGAAGGCGCGTCCACTGGGCTCCCCACGCTGCCCGGCTCTCTCTGGGGCTCCCTGGACCGGGAGGGGTCACAGGCCCGGGCCCCCTGGGGTCCTGGCAACACCACCCCCTCAGGGAAAGGGCTGGTGCTGGCTGAGCCTCTGGCTTGTCTGGGGGTGTTTTTCTCCTTTTGTCCCCCCTCTTTCGATGCTGGGAGAGCGAGGAAGCCCTCACTGCCCGTGGGAGCGTGGCCACGCCCCGGTCAGCGCGGCGGGGCCGCGAGGCTTCATGCTCAACGTCTTTATTAGGGTTTTTATTTTCGTGCCACATGGGTCCCGGTGGGGGTGGCCCGCCCCCTCCCCCCCCACCGCCCCTTCAGTCGCTCCAGTCCCTCGCGCCACCCCAGGCCTCTGGATGACCGGCCCCTGGGCTCCTCGTTTCTTTCCTGGGGCCACGCCCTCTGGGGGAGGGGAGCGAGGGTGGGCCCCTCACCCCCCGCAGGGCTAAAGCAGCAGAAAGGGCAGGTGGCCACGCTGCGGGGTCCAGCGTCTCCAGAGCCCGGCGCCCCCGCTGGAGGAGAGCGGCCCTGCAGGCTCTGGGACCCCCAGGCCTAGACGGGCACCCCAGGCCACGCCCCTCGCGCTCGGGGAAGGCTGCGGGTCTCGCCAGCTCGCGTCCACTGGGACTGACTGACAACTGAGCTGGACTCGGTCAAAGCGGCCGCCTGGGTCTGTTCTCTGGAGAAGGGAAACAGCCGTGGCCCAGCCAGTGCCACCCCGAGCCCGAGAGCGCTGTCCCCGCTCGGGTTCTGGAAGCCGCAGCGTCGCCACCTGCAGGGCCAGGGAGCTGGGCAGGCGTCCCCCATCAGCCCACGCCAGCAGCACCTGGGGGCCTTGTCCACCCCTCCACTGTGCTGCCCCGTGGGCATGCACGTGCCTGAGTGTGTGCGCCTGGCCTGGGAGAGGGTAAAGGGGCACAGAGGGCCAGAGAGAGAGAGAAAGAGAGAGATATTCTCAGCGGGGAGAGATTCTCCTCAGAGAGAGAGATTCTCCTCAGAGAGAGAGATTCTCCTCAGAGAGAGAGAGAGAGAGAGAGAGAGAGTCTCCTCAGAGAGAAAGATTCTCCTCAGAGAGGGAAGGAGATTCCCCTCAAAGAGAAAGATTTGCTCTTCAGGGAGGGAGAAAGATTCTCCTCAGAGACAGACAGAGAGAGTGAGATTCTCCTCAGAGAGAGAGAGGGAGATTCTCCTCAGAGAGAGAGAGAGAGAGAGAGAGGGAGATACTCCTCAGAGAGAGAGATTCTCCTCAGAAAGAGAGAGGGAGATTCTCCTCAGAGAGAGAGAGAGAGATTCTCCTCAGGGGGAGAGATCCTCAGAGAGAGATTCTCCTCAGAGAGAGAGAGAGATTCTCCTCAGGGGGAGAGATCCTCAGAGAGATTCTCCTCAGAGAGAGAGAGAGAGAGAGATTCTCCTCAGGGGGAGAGATCCTCAGAGAGAGATTCTCCTCAGAGAGAGAGAGAGAGAGATTCTCCTCAGAGAGAGAGAGAGATTCTCCTCAGAGAAAGAGAGAGAGGTTCTCCTCAGAGAGAGAGAGATTCTCCTCAGAGAGAGAGAGATTCTCCTCAGGGGGAGAGATTCTCAGAGAGAGATTCTCCTCAGAGAGAGAGAGAGATTCTCCAATCTCCTCAGGAGGAGAGACAGGGGGAGAGAAAGAGACATTCTCCTCAGAGAGAGCGCGCGCTCCCAGAGAAAGCACATGGAGCTTCCTGGGGGGCTGGGGGCTCCCCTGCCTCCGCCCCCCCCCCACGGGCCCTGCCCTAACTGCCCACTCGGTCTCTGTAGCTGCTGGATCCACAGCTGCCCCTGCCCAGATGGGGCCTGCTGCCCGCTGCTGCCCTGAGCGGGCGACAAGGACACGTAACGGGACACAGCAGCACCAGGAGACGCTGGCCTGCGCGAGCCGCCGCAGGGTGGCTGCTGGGGACACCTGGGAGGTGGGGGCCCCGGGGGGTGCGTCAGCTGGCCAGCCTGGCGCCCCGCTGGGACGGCTCCTGCGGCGTCTCCCGGGCCCCCAACCCGCACGGTCGCCCCAGAGCCGCTCATGCCGCTCCCCCCGGTCCCGGGCATCATGCGGCCGCCCCGGCGTCCCCGCGAGCTCAGGTTCTCGGTGTCGCTGGACAGAGCCCCGGACACGGCCGGCTCCCCAGACGGCGTCCACGCGCGGGCCGCTCCTGCCGAAGGGAGCCCGCGGAGGTCGGGAAGACGCGCCCCTCCCGCCTGCCGTCCGGCGGCCACTGCCCCGGGCCGGTGTCCCCGGCGGCCCCCTAAGCGGCTGCGGCTGCGCCCCGCTGGCCCTGCCGGCCTGAGCCACGGGCAGGAGATGGGCTGGATGAGGGCACGCGGCCCGTGGGCGCTCTGCAGAGCGGGACGCCCGCTCGTGTCCTTGCGCGACGCTCACCCGTGGGTCACGTGGGCTCCGCCAGCCGCCTCGTCCCCGGAGGACCTTGTCGCCCCCGTCGGAAGCGGCGCCAGCTTTGCCGCTGCTGCTCTTGGGGCCACTCGGCTGGCTGCCGGGTGCCCGCTCTGTCCCGGCTACGGAAGCCCCAGCCCGGCGGTCAGGCGCGTCAGGGGCCGGGTCGTCCCCCGAAGCCAGGCCTCGAGGTCACCCACGACGCCCCCGGGTCATTTTCGGGTGGGCGTCCGGGTGGGCTGGCGTCTGACCACGGAGCCCACAGCCCGCAGCCCACGCCAGGGCCCCCCCGGAGGGCAGCACCTGGGACAGATGTCCGGCTCGGCCAGGCCGCACGCTCTGCCCACCCACCGGCCTCCTCGGAGCTGTTTCCGAGGCTGGGGCGCCCAGGAGCCCCCGGGAAGCGGGGCGGGGAGGGGGCCGGGCAGGGCTCCACGGGGCAGCCGGGTCCGCCTCGCAGGACGCTCCGCAGCAGAAGCCACAGCGCCACCTGCTGGGCAGCCGGGTGCCGGCGGGGGGGCCGCTGCGCTTCGCCCTGTGGGGGGGACCAGCGCGGGGCAGCCTGGTCAGAGCACAGCCTGGGCTGTCCCGCAGCGGCCGCAGCCCACGGTGGGGCCGCCGGTGACCGCCCCAGAGGGGAGGCCGAGGCGAGCAGAAGAGGCTGCTTGTCCCTTCGGGGAGCTTCCGGATGGGGTCCCCTTGCCCCACACGTCCCGGGCAGTGGGGAGACTCGTGGACACGCCCAGGCCCGGAGCCCGCGTGGCCGGTCCCGAGCACACAGGGGCGCGTGCGGGGACAGCGAGCCCCGAGGGCGTCTCCCAGGCCCAGCCGCCCCGAGCCCCGCCCCCAGCCACCCCCTCCGTGCTCTGGGGTGTCGCCGCCTCCTCCCCAACCGCCGCCCCAGTCACCTCAGGCTCCTGCTCCAGCGTGAGCGGCCTCCCTTGGCCACCCAGGCACGTGCTCCATCCCCCAGAGGACACGCTGCTTCCCGGCCTCCCGGGTGGGTGGGGGAGGGGGCGGTGGCCAGGCTCCGAGGGCAGTGCTGCCCTCCCCGTCCCCCGGGTGGGCGTGAGCGGCCCCGGGGTGGGCAGAGCCGCGTGGCCCACAGACACTTGGGCGCCTGCTCTGGGGAAACGCGGGCCGGGTGGAGGTGGTGCATTGTGGGCCCAGATGGCTTCATGCGAAGCACACACACCGCGGGTGTATGAGTGTGAGTGTGAGCGTGAGTATGAGTGTGGGTGAGTGTGCCTGAGTGTGGGTGAGTGTGGGAGTGGGGGGTGTGTGTGTATGAGTGTGTGTGGGTGTGTGTGAGCGAGTGCGTGTGTCAGAGTGTGGGTGTGGGTGTGAGCGAGTGTGCTTGCGGGTGTGACCTCACACTCGGGCCGCACAAGGGCGACGCGCCTCCGCGGGAACCAGACCGTGGGGCTGCAGTGGGGGGTGTTTTCTCCCAGGCGGGTCCGGGAGGGCGGGGCTGCCCGGGGGGCGGAGCCCTCCCCCTGAGGTGGCCGCGGTCAGCCGCCCACGCCCGCGCAGGGGCCACGGCCACGCCGAGGGAGGCCCGGCCGCCGGGCCACACGCGCGCCGCAGCACAGCCACCGGGGACAGCCCCGCCCCCCCGCCCCCCCACACACACCCTGCGGGCAGGTGGGCCCCGGCTTCCCACGCGCCGCCTGGGGCGCCCCGCTCGTGCCCGGACGCCGCTGCGGCCCGGGGCCTGGGGTCCGAGCCGGCCTGCTCCGCTGGGCCCCGCGCTGGCCTCTGCCACGGGCGTAAGCCGCAGGCGTGGCCGCGGACACCCGCGCCCGTGAGGGGCGCCAGGCCCGCCTCGGACTCCAGGGCGCGGCCCTCGCGGCTGGGGGCGAGGACGTGCCGGCCAGAGCAGCCGCGGTGCCCCACACGGGCCTCC
>PVHY01033764.1:0-10906 GCA_004024945.1 Uropsilus gracilis
GTTGGGGAGGGGGAAGTGGGGGACATACAGACAGACACACACAGACACACACGGGCTGTTTGTCACCCCCCCACAGCTCTCCCTTCGCTCACCACCACCGAGGACCCTCTGTTCCGAGGACAGGAAACAGGCCTGACTCCCCCTGGCTGTGAGGACGCTGGGCGCCAGCCTTCAAGAGGAAGCGCTCCGGGACAGGGGACGCAGGCGGAGGGGAGGCCTCTGACACGCTGTCCTTCGCCCCCCACTCCGCCCAGGGGTCCGGCAGACCCCACGGGGACTCGCTGTGCACTGGTCCTGACTGAGCGCCGGGGGTCCGGCTCCCAGCGCTCTCGGGGTGCCGCGAGGGCGGAGGGGCCAGGTCCTCCGAGGGACGCCCCAGACGAGCCGCGGGTGCCCAGGTGTGAGCCAGGAGCCCTGGGTCCGACCGGCACCCGCCACCCGCACCTGCCTCCCCGGGGCGCAGGGCCTCCCGGCTCCGCTCCCTGTCCAGGGGACCTTGCCCGGGTCACAGGCCTGGTGTCCGCCGCGACCCCCCCTTCCTCCGCCAGGCCCCACAGCGCAGGGTACGCCGCAGGCTGCACACGCAGGGCGATGGGCCCTACCGGACCAAGCCCCCGCCCCGAGAGCCAGGGTGGAGGCTGCTCTGGGGTGACCACCTCGGGCTTGAGCTCGAGGCAGCGCGGCGGGAAACGGGAGCCCCCTTTCGATGCTTTCCCGGAAGCTCCTTTGACACGCTCAGATCCGCTCACCCCCAACTGGTGCCGAAGGAGGACAGACGGGTGACTCAGCCCACCCCGGCCAGGTGGCAGGCCCTGGCCCTCCCCTGGCCGGAGCAGTCCTGGGCCACACGCCACGCACCCCCCTCCCTCGCCTGGACCGAGGGAGGGACGCTGCAGCCAAGAGGTCACCGCTCCAGGAGGCAGAGGGGAGGCGGTGGGGAGAGCCTGAGCTGGGCGCCGCGAGGTGTTTGGAAGCTGGCGTGAGTCACCGCAAAGCGGGAAGCTTGATGAAAGCGTCTCCGTGCCCGGCCTGAGCTCCCTCTCGCCCCCACACGCTTCAGTCTGGTCGCTCCCGAGGACGAGACAAACCCAGCAGGAAAGCGCCGCTTTCCCCCTGGGACGGAAGGTCTCAGAGCAAGTCTGGGCAGGGTGGGGGGCGGGGAGCGGGCCAGCCCCCAGCCCCAGGGTCCTCCACGCTCTGCCTCTGGTCTCTTCTCTCTCTGGCGTTCTCTCCTCCTCCTCCTCTTCTCTCTTCCCCGGGCCCTCCTCCCGGGGTGATGCCATCCTTCTATGCCCGTCTTAGGCCGCGCTGTGCCCCGCCATGCGTGCGAATACCCACGGAGCCCGGGAGGGCACCCCCACAGGAGCCGACCCCACAGGCTGGCGGGGAAGGGCATGAGCAGCCCTGAGAACCGCAGGAGAGGCTTCTGAAAGCGTTCACGTCCCTCGACGCTAAGAGCCCGACACCAGGAGAAACGAGAGAACGTAAATAAAAAGTTTTCCTTGTTTTGCTGAAACGAGAGCCAAAGCCAAAGCACAAGTCCTGGCTAAGCTCAGGCGAGCGGTGTGAAAGCCGCGGGATGCAGCTCCCTCCGCTGATGTTTTCAAGCCTCAAGTTCCTCAAATTTCAGACCAAAAAAGTCATAAAATATGATAAAGTCTAGGAGGATTGAGAGGCCGCGTTTGCGGCTGCTCAGCAACTGACAGATGAAAAATGATAGATAGAAGATGAGAAATTCTTTCCAGAGCCTTCTGAAGTGACACTGATATGAAAAATGTTTAATAAAAATCACATCAATGTTGAAGAAAGTGATTATTACTGGCTGACCCTTTACCTCAAGCTGCTTTATTTTTAATAATGCTTAGAGCATGTCAAAGGAAGCGCAACAAGATATTTTATTTTCTGCTCTCCCATCCTTTTTATGAAAACATTTCACTTTGATAAATGACAGAAGGAGAAAATAGATCACCTGATTCTGGGTTTTTTAATGACACATCTATCTGCATGAACTACAAGCCACAATTATCCGTGTTCTGTGGCTGGAGATTGCTCTTCCCTTGGAATATGATTAAGGAGCAAAAAGGGACGCCTGCACCCCTATTTTCATGGTAGCATCATTTACAATAGCCAAGGTTTGGAAATAACCTAAATGCCTGTGGACAGAGGAGCGGATTGAGAAAATGTGGTCTCTGTACATGATGGAATATTACTCGGTTGTTAAAAAGGTGAGACCTTGTATTCATGACAACATGGGCCTGGAGAAGATGATTCTAAGTGAAATAAGTCAGCAGGAGAAAGACACTATATTGAATGACTTCACTCACGTGGGCTATAGCAAAACAGAACAAAGGAGTTGATGAATAAAGAAAGAACAAACTGGAAATGTGACTATAGAGCTGAGGCTACTGGGGGGGGGGTGGCATGGAAAATAGAGGGGAGGATCCTAATGGCCTATGACAAAGAATGAGGGGTGCTCTAGTGGGTGTGCTGCGGTGATGCACGTTGAGAAGGTGTAAATCTGTCCTCCTCCTCAGTCATGCATGGTGCTGTGAGCCACGGTTACCACCACCATGAAGATGAGCATTAAAACCAACCCTTGAAGGCTGAGCACAGACCTGAGGCATCCGAGGGGGGAAGGGGGAGGGGAGGGGAGGGGGGGAGGGGGAGGGATGACGAGCACCTGGACTACAGCGGTGGATTCTGGCAGATTTGTTGGTGGATCACTACGGTCACCCACCTGAGAAGAAAATCCTACACTGTCAAAACATTGGCGACTGGTTGACAGATGTGCTCTCATCACACATCTGGGTGTTAACTGATGCTAACGCTTGCCCCCCCACCCCCGCCATGTTCCTGGCTCACACAATCCGCCGTGTAGTGTTCGCTTTCTGCTGGCACACACAGCTTTCATCCCTGCGTATTCAGGAGGCCTGGCAGTGCCTGGCCGGGTGGAAACAGAAGCCAGCCAGACAGACGAGTCCGAAACAAACAGAATAACTCGAGAGTCACGTTCAAGCTCCCGTTCCCCGCTCGGAGGCTGGGCTGTGGCGTGCGGGATGTTGATCACACCAGAGGATCTCGCACCGGCCCCATCTCTGAGTGACACACTTTGCTGACTAATCCCGACACATAGACCTGCGGGCCGAGGGACGGGGAGGACACGCTCTGCGCCACTTTCTGCCTTTCCAGGCTTTGCTTTTCAGAGCCTTTTCCCGGCGACTTGGGGGAGAAGGTCACGGAATAAACCCCAGGACCAGACCCACTGGCCGGATTAGAGACTGGGGGAGGGGAGGCAGAAGCAGCCAGGGGTCAACTCCCGAGGGTGAGAGCACACGGCCTGAGTCACAAGCTTCAGCCACCTCGGACACTACACTGTGTCCAGGCTCAAGTCCACCCCACGGAAGACCCCAAACGAAAAGAACTGGGTCATTTTCTTGAGTGCTCATTTTTTTTCAGTTTCAACTGCTTTTATTTATTTTTTAAACATTTAAGTTATTTAATATTTAAGCTATTTAATATTTAAGTTATGTATTTACATATATGCAAATGCTTCACATCTTTGTAATCCCCAGGGATCACCATGGAAAACCCTCAAACTAATGAAAATGGAACTACCCTTTGACCCAGCAATCGCTCTTCTGGGAATCTACCCAAAGGAGACCTCCATGCTTATTCAAAGGGACATGGAAACAATCCAAATGGCCCAAAAATAGACAAATGGATGAAAAGGATGTGGCGTAGATACACAATTGAATAGTACTCATCAATCAAAAATGACAAGCTTGATGAATTTGAGATAACATGGATGGACCCAGAAGAAATCATATTAGCAGAAACAAGTCAGAAAGAAAAAGACAGAAACCAAATGGTTTCACTAATATATGGGACATGGGGAAACAAGCAGACGCCAGGAGGGAAAATGCGTGATTATTTCTAAATCAGTACATTGATTAGTCAATCAATGAGCATGTCCACTCCCATATCTGCATCACTCTGTGGAGCAGGCAGAGCTGGGGCCGGTTCTCCCAGGTCCAGCCCGAGTCTCCTCACTTTATAAACAAAAGCAAAGAAGAGAGAAGCTGCTTCAGCCGCAGGACCACCAAGAGACCCCACGCAGAACGTGCCTGCGATTCCACAGCGTCATCTCTACGCTCCGAACTAGAATTTGCCTGATTCAAGTTCACCTCAGACTTGGCCTTCGCAGCCCCCAGGGTGGCCAGAAGAACGGTGTCTGCTGGGGAGATGGTGACTTCTGCGGCGTAAAGGAGACCAGGGCCACATCGCTTGTGTAACTGCCACGTTGTGGAGACATCCATCTCACTTGCCACTCCAGACGCTGTTCCAAGTCACTAAGTGTGGGTTTATAAGCAGCCTCTTCACTGGGGTGGAACATTTTGCTTCTGAAAATGCAATTTTACCTCAGAAGCCTCTTGGGATGCTAAGCAATAGACTTGCCAGAAAATCATCATCTTAACAACTGGCCATGATGGACGCGCTAGGGAGAATACAAATCTAGCAGCCTCTGGACTTGGCCAGTGTCCTCTATTTCCCTGACAAGAACAAATCAAAGAGTCTTTTAAGTTCACCCATGATGTGAGGGGAGGACGGAGGAGGGAGAGAGGAATGGAGGTGTGATCTTTCAAAGAAGTGACAACTGCCAACAATGGACTGACCTGGGCTCGCTGTCACAAGCCTTGGCCATGAGACACCACAGTTGCTGGAGACGTATTTGACCTTCACCAGCTGAAGACCCTCACACTACTGAACATGGAGCTACCATTCGCTCCAGCAATCCCACTGCTGGGAATTCACCCAAAGGACAGCAAAACACTCCTTCAGAAGGACTCCTGGACGAGGATGTTCATCGCAGCTATTGACAGTAGCCAGAAGATGGAAACAACCCAAATGCCCCCAAACTGATGAATGGTTGAAAAAGATGTGGTCTAGTTACACAAGGGAGTATTATTCTGCAATCAAAACCGACAGCTATGAAGCATTTGTGATGACGTGGATGGAGCTGGAGGGAATCCTACCAGCAGAAATCAGTCAGAAAGAAAAAGACAGAAACCAGATGGTCTCACCTATAGACGGGATACAGGAATAACAAAAGGCCAGAACAAAGTCAACAAAAGTCAAAAAAGCAGACAGCAGGGTTGGGGCAGGCAGTTAGGGAGGGGGAGGGGGCGGGAGAAACCAGGGGAGGGAGGAGCACAGGAAGCTCAAGATGAAGGTTCACAGGTGATAAGGCGGAGGGACAACCCCAGGAATGCAATGATGTCATATATACATATACACATGAATATGTAAACAACAAAATGATTTTTAAAAATTATAAAAACCATTCGCCCCTCAGATGAACACTCTTTAGAAATGGACGCATGAGCTCAGAGAAGAGGGCTGGCAGCCGAATCATCTCCAGAGATTTCCAGAATCAGCCCAGCCCCTGGCATAGCACATCTGCAGCCTTCGCCGTCAGACAAGGTCACACAACAACCACAGCAACCACCTGGGTGTCGGGCTCTGCCGCCTCCTGCTCCTCTCCTGCCCCCTCCATCCCCCACCCCCACCCCCAGCCGGATCAGCGCTTCCCGACCTGTCTCTGGCTATTGGCCAGTTCTTTGTCCCATCTATGATTTCATCTCTGATCTATCACAGACCAATCCTGGGGCAAAATCCAACGAAAACCAACCACCAAACAGTCAGATTCAAACAAGCAAAGGTGTGGAAGTTGCACGTTCAGCCTCGAAAATCGAATCCATAGACAGAACATGGCTTTGTTCAGCTGCCGTGAAAGTCTCCTCCTGCCACTGTCCACTCCATTGCCCATGTCCACTGTGCACTGTCCACCACCTCTGTGGGGACCGGGGAGACGTCGCTGGTCCAGGGCCAGCAACACTGGAGCGGCTCTGTCTAGAAGATGTGTTTGTCTGCCTTTCCCCACCGCCCACACAAGCATCTTGTCAACCTGCCGTGGTTCCGTGTCCCATAAATCTAGCCCTGGAGAAACTTCTTCAGAACCAAGACCGGGACGCTGGGTTCTAGCCCACAGGCCTATGGCTGGGTCTCCTTGATGTCAGCGACTCACAGTAGAGCAGATCATTGTCCTCCCCCGGGATTCAGCCAGACTCAGGCCTGGAGACCCCGCTGCAGACACAGAGGGGAGGGCCCCTTGCTCAATGAACGCATTGGCCACACAGGCCAAGACGAGTCTGGGAACTCGAGACCCCCCACGCTCTACTCGAGGAGATCCATGAGAGTCTGAAGCCACCGGGGTGTGTCACGGCCGCTCCGGGGGCAAGAGAGCTTCCGACAGTATGTGATGAGGAGCTGGCTGAGCATGCTGGGAGCTGGCTTCTGTCCGCATTTGGAACCTCTAAGGGACACTGTAGATGCATCCAGATAACACCTGCGGGGGCATCCTCCAGACCCGACAGTCTTCAGGACACTCACCTGCAAGTGTTGGTCACGCAGAGCCTGGGGCAGAGATGAGGCGGACGGGGCTGTGTCAGGTGGGAGTGGCACGTGTCAGCGGGATGGCCCAGGGCACAGGCCCAGGGGGACCGGGTGTCCTGGAGAGATGGACTTATGAGGCTGGCTCAGGTGGCTGTGGAGATGCGGGGCCACACTGCAGGCAGGTGGAGGAGACCAGGGATGAGCTGCCTGTGGGTGGGATGCACGTTAGCCTGAGGGGCTCAGTCTCTTGTCCTGTCCCCGTGGCCACCACCTGGAAATGGTCACGTACATCATGTTGGCAACTGCTTCGCTCCCAGCTCACCAGAAAATGCTGGCCTCAGTCTAAAAATGCCTCAAAGAAACTTCCAGAAGATGCTTGGCTCTCTCGGCACGCGGCCAGCCTAGTGGACTCATCCCTGAAGCATCACAGCTTTCTCACTGGAAGCAGGCGCAAAGGCAGTCGGGAAACGGAGGATGGGCGGGGGACCCATACGCGGAACCACTGCTTGTGGCTTCCTCCAAAGTCAGAGCCAGACGCCACTGAGGACCTTGCGGCCTCGCCTGAGGCCCAGGGATGGCCATGGCCATCAGGGCTCTGCCCCTTGGTGGCTGACCATCAGCTGGTCCTTCTCTCAGTGCCTCGGTTATCCCGTGTCCTCTCCCGGCAGGACGCAGGTCCAAGCCCTCTGCCTAGAGCATCCCCGACCCCAGTCCCATGAGCTCTCCCCTCCTCGCCGCCCACACCCTCACCTCCAGCTGTACTTTCGCAGAGTGACACGGACAGTGACTGAAAATTGTCTGGGTGCCAAAATGCCCTGGTGGGCGGAGTCTGAGAGGCCTGCCAGAGAAAATGAGAAGTGGGAAAAGGGTAGATTAAAAGGACAAGCAAGAAGAGAAGAGAGAGGAGAATGGCGGACTGAGAGAACAGGCCCACGTGGCCTGGCCAGGGGAAGTCCCCTGAAGAGTGAACTGGAAGTGACAAGGAACCACATGGTGGGACAGTGGCCGGCAGAGAAGTAGCTGGTGTGCAGTCGGATGCCAGAGTGACAGGCCCGGGGTAACCAGGGGCTGCTGAGGGCAGGCCTGGTGGATGTGGCCAGATGCCGCTAAAGGCGGGCCTGGTAAGGAAGCACATGGAGCCAAAGCAAAGCGGCAGATTTGAAAAGCTGGTTTGGGATCAGCATTTTGTTGAAGAAATCTGAAGAGCCTTGGAGAAGCGGAGCAGCTTGGGACAGAAGAAGCAAAGAGAAGACGCTGGAGAAAGACTGGACTTGGCAGAGGGCCTGCCTCAGGTTTGGAGGGGCAAAGGGCACCATCTTGGACTGTGTCTTTGGAAGGTAGCTATGCTCACCACTATACCACCAACGTGGGACACAGGACTGTGTCTTTGGGACTGAAAATGATGACGGGGGTCAGATAACTGCCACTTGTGGCTTTGAGGACTTTTCGTTTGTGCTGTTGAATTCCCTTGTAAATAGAACCCTGTTGTTGACCTGCATTTGAGTGGCAACTGCCACATGCGGGTGGCACGAACCTGAGGGAACCAGGCTGTTGTGAGCCAGTGAAGGCCTGGATCTTTCCTCCAGAATATCAGCTCCTCGAGAGGTAGGACTCTCCGATTCGACCCACCTCGTGGTCCAGCGCCTGACACAGCACCCCGTGCCCCCACAAGAAGGCTCCGATTCCGCGTAGGTTGGATGATACGTTTCAAAAACAAAATACGAAACGTTCCCAGACGACATCACTGCCCGGGAGGAAAGGAAAGAGCGAGAGGAAGCAAGAGGAGCTGCTGGAAAAATAAAAAGCAGAACGAGGTTCCTCAAACATCAAAAGCAGAGCCACATCTGGCCGGGACCCCACTCTGGGGATATGGAGGAGCCGTGGGGCCGGGACGGAAGACAGGACACCCGCACCCCTGCTGACCGCAGCGAAACTCACAGCAGCCAAGACACAGACAAGCCCCCGCCCCCTCCCCTCGCCCACAGCCAGCGATCAGGCACAGACACGCCAGGGATGTCCCCGACCGTGAGACAGGGACAGGGCAGCCCGAGGCAGACACCCTCGGGGCCGCTTCTCTGCGGCATCTTTGACAAAACCTGGACTTGCAGACACAGGGCAGGTCAGTGACCACCAGGGCTGGGGGGGGGGGGGCAGGCGGTGCTTCAAGTGGCTACAAGCCGCCCTGGACGGGCTCAGCCTCCAAGAGGGACATCATGGTGAGACGGGAGAGAGGTGCTAAGGCGAGCATCCTAGTGCACTAGATAAAGGCATCCAGGCCGCACGCGGCGGGCCGTCGGGTGACACGAGCCACGCGACAATGACGCCGCGATACAGTCTTTAACACGCACAGCGCTGGGCATGGAGCTGCCATTCGATCCAGCCACCCCACTGCTGGGAGTCCACCCGAAGGACACCAGATGCTCCTTCCAAAGGACACCCGGGCCTGGATGTTTATGGCAGCGCTATTCCCAAGGACAGGGGACGCCCCCCGTGCCCCAAAACGGGTAGACGGATGAAAAGGCCATGGTCTATGTGCACAGTGGATGTTATTCACCCATCAAAAGACTAACGTCATTCATAGCAACATGGAGAGAGCGAGAAGGAGTCATGTGAGCAGAAATAAGCCAGAAAGAGGGAGACACGGCAAGGTCTCACCTACGTGAGGGACAGAGGGGAAACAAACAAGCAAGCAGACAAGAAACATTTTAAACTGTCCGCAGAATCGAAGCACAGAGCTAGAGAGGGGGAGGGGGGGTGTCGGGGTGGGAGGGGCACCAAAGATGAAGATGATGATTCAATGATGGTACATGGGTGACAGGGTGGTGGGAGAACCCTGGGGCTGACAACAATGTAAAGAAAATTAATTAATTAATAATTAGCTAATAATTAATTAAGTTAAATAAAATATATTAGCAGAAACAAGTCAGAAAGAAAAAGATAGAAACCAAATGGTAGGGACTAGCATGGTGGTGCGTGCCTGTAAGTGGCAGCCTAGGGAGCCGCGGTCAGAACCAGGGATCACGGTTCAAGTCCCGCTCAGGGCAACATAGAGAGATCTAGTTCCAAAAAAATAGCTGGGCATGGTGGTGTGTGCCTGTAATCCTAGCTACCTGGGAAGCTGAGGCTGGGGATCGCTTGAGTCCGTGGTACCCCGGGCAACATGAACCTGCAGTTCCACAGGCAAAAATAATGAGACCTGGTCTCAAAAAACAAAAACCAAGAAACCAAATGGTTTCACTACTATATGGGCTAGAGGGAAAAGAAGCAAACGGCCAGGAGGAAAAGCCCAAACAAGCTGACAACCAAGCTAAGTACACAACTGGGGGGGGAGGGAGGGAGGGAAGGTGATGGGGATCCCCGGGGAACACAAAGATGCCAAACACATAAGCCAACAAGCAAACAAATACATGAATAAGTTAAAAAAATGAAAACCAACGCGGTTGTGAGTGGGATGACTTCCTCACAGCAGGACTCTGTCACTCTGTCATCCCCTGTGCGCCCTGGAGCCAAACCAGCTGTGCCCTGTCTGCGGGAGACGCCTTGCTTCCCCCGCTCTCCTGCCCCGTCCCAAGCAAGACGCGGCCACAGCGGCCTACGGTCAGCTGACGCGCAGGTATTGATGTTTTTAACGACCTCGTTGGCGTTCTGTGAGCGCCTTTAAAGGCGGATGCTGGCTAATTTTCGGGTTCCGGGCATAAATCTGCAAGGAGTCTGCGCAGTGACACAGCAGCCAGGTAACGCTCAGGGAGCGATTTCAGCCTAATAATAGCTCCAGAACCATCGCTGTGCTCCTGAGAGTCAGAGATGACAGGATAACCAGCCCCGAGGCGCGCAGCAGCCACACGCCCCGAGGAGCCGTTAGTGGCGGGCTTGAAGGAAGCCGCTTCCAGAACAGGGACCCGGCGCGGCAGATGACAACGTCTCGGGTGGGAGGAAGGGTCCGGATGCGCTCCAGGTTTGTAGATTAGAGCAAAAGCAAGGCCCTCGGGTCTGGCTCGCCAGCCCGCTCAGGCACCACCTGGAGCCGTGACAACCCCAGGCAGGGCCGAGACACAGCGCGCGGCGCCGAGAGGCTCAGGGGTCCATCGAAGGCAGCAGGAAACGCCCGCTTCTGAGTCTGCACGGCGGGTGGCAGCTCTCCGCATCCGCCCTGGGGTCTCCGCGGCTCACTCTGCTGCATCAATGTCCTTCAATCGTGGAAGGCACCCGGCGTCGCTTCTGCAGCCAAGGGCCGCGACGTGGCTCGAGCCGTGACACGCTCCCCGGCCCCTCCGGGCCCCTCGGTGGAAGCCGCGGAACCAGACGTGGAAGAGACATCCGGGCCTTGCACGCTGCTCCTGTCGTCCCCTGGGGCAGCAGATCCGGGCCTGACGTGGGCACCGGCCTGGGGCTCTGCCACCGCGCACCTGCGCCTCCATGGCGGGGCCCTTCCCGGGGGGGGGGGGGGGGGGGG